>JAMKQA010010690.1:0-28309 GCA_024699735.1 Posidonia australis
CTGCTCTAGGGGCCTTTTTATAGTGGTCTCTAGGGAGGTTACAAAGGGGTCTTGCAAACGAAAAGCCTCGAATATTCGTTGGCACATTCGTTTGCAAGAGTAACAACCCGAAAGGTGGAAGGTCAGCAGCCAGAGTTGGGCGCCTGCTTGGTGCGCCACCTTGGTGCGCCTACTTGGTGCGCCAGCCCTACTCACATAATTCTGGACTCTGGCTTGCTAATGGGTTTGGGGCTCGGTTCAAGGGGCTGATCACATCCAAAGCAACATAGGGACACTCATTCCTGGGTTACCTCAAAATCGAGGTGTCTACAGATGTCTAATTAGGTGACTTCGTAGAGTTACATATCATACATTCCCATACCTTGATTTTCTTGATTTTTTTTCTTGCTTGCAGTGTTGAGGAGTGTCTTCAGCTCCAACTCCAATGTTGGCAAGAATATTGTGTAAAGGACCACTAGGAACCTCGAGAGTGACGGTTAGCATTCTCGATTGGAGATGGATGTCAACTCCTCACTAAAAGGTTTCTCAGAGATCGGATTTCTTGGGATCGCCAATTTGTGAGAATTTCTTGGAGGGCAATGGGAGTAGAGTGGGAAGTGGCCTTCGCTCATGTCGAGTGGTTCACTTGGGTTCCTCAACCTCGTAAAGCGTGGTGGTTGGTGCTGCCACGAGTTTGTGTGGCTAGAGCACTGTGTCATTTGTTGGTGTGGTGGCAATTCTTTTCTAGGCGAGTCTCAGTGCTGGCCTGTAGGGTAGGATCCCTTGCGATGTGTGAGGTCAAGTGAGTCGTGTTGCCTAGAGTTGAGCACGTCTGTAGTGTGTGCTGGTCTACTTGGTGTGCTACGACCACAAGGAGGCTTGTAACGCCCTAATCCCAGGCACGCTACCAAGATCACAGTATCATAAGCAACATTACATTCACTACAGCAATAATTAAATAACTGTAACTAAGGCTAACCTCTAGGAAACAATGTGCGGTTAGAAGCTCCTACTCCGGCACCGAAACTCGACTACACCCGATCTACACCTGAAAACCAACCAAAGCTCGCGTGAGTGACATCTAAGTCACCTAGTACGTGCCTAAACACACATGCAACAAAATCTAGCAAAACGCTAAAAATACAGCTTTAATGTATAAAAACTTGATTTTCTTTTTGAAAACCCATTTAAAACATCATCCTTTTTTTCCTTTGAAATCACATGAGAATCTGTTCCCAAGACTATATTCTTTTCAAATCTCACATTTCCTTTCTTTTTCAAAATATTTGGAATTTGTTTCCAAAACCACATTCTTTCCCAAAACTAATTTTTCTCTTTTCTTTTTATACCCTTTCAAAACCTTTCTCATATTCTGAGAAATTCACATACTCGACCAAGTCCAGCTTAAAACACAATGCCTCATAGGGCTCAATATTAAAATCATAAATACTGGCTGGTAACTGGTTAAAACACAATTCTTATTTGATTCTAAGATTTTAGGACCATTCCTAAGTCCACTCCTAGCCAAACCACATTTCTGTCTTTTTCACAAAACCACATACTTTTCTTATTCATTTCCACTTTTCTTTACTAATGTTACCTTGATCAGGGGTAATCAGGCACACAAGTAGTAAGTGAGGACATCATTTCCCCTACCTTCCTGCATGCCGCAATGAAATTCCCCATGTGGGATGACACCACCTCGGCCAACTGGTCTCAATTTCATTTCATAAGCATGGAGATACGTCTTATTTGACGTCCCATCAGTGACCTGAGCAACTAGGTTCAATAACCCAGGCTCAGCCTACACCATCGGTGACCCTGACACCTAGGTCTAATATACCCAGGCCTAGCCTACACCGTCATGAGCTCGGTGACCCGAACACCCAGGTATCATATACCCAAGCTCAACCTACACCGTCTCAAGCTCGGCAACCATAGTCGTATCTGACAATTAGTTTCATTGGAGTCTCATACTCCTACCACATTATCAACACTAATCCCTGTGGTTCCTTAACACATTACTTGTGTTTTATTTTCAAATTCTTTAAGTTTTTTTCTTTCTCAAAACCATTTTCATTTCATTCTTTTCGTTGCAGGAACTTGTTCCAAGCAACACATGACCCTCTTCTGGGGTCCCAACTCAATTCATGAAAAACCATGCTTTAAAATCATAAATTGGGTCTGATGCCCAAAAATCACACATTTAAACACTTTTATTCATTTTTAGGGTTTCAAACCCAAAACCACTCCCAAATTTACTCATTTGGGTTCCATATTCCTCCATGACATTTACATGAGGAAAATACCATTAACTCATGTTTATTGACCATTTAAAACCTTTTATTTTCATTTTTATATGCACATTATATATATCAGGGCCAGGGCAAAATCGATAGACCGAAAACCAGGATCGGAATATCAAAAATCCCTGGTTCGGTATACTGAAACTCATTGTTTTGGTCGACGGGGTGATTTCAGTCTACTGAAACTAGGTATCCTAGCCTAATCTAATAGGAATTCAGTATGCCTAACCTAGTTCGGCATGCTGAATTGCCCGCAACCAGGGCACCTCCCCTGTTCCAGCCAACACATTCGTCGGAAATGGGAGCCTCCGGCGGACCCCACAAGCAAGTATCATAAAATGCAAATAAATCATGGGGTGTAGACGCTTGAGTCTACTTCAAAACTTCACAAACCAATCATCAATCCATTCACTATGCACTTCATATGAAAATCACAAAGGAGTGAAGCTTGTTTTATAACACTATAGCATACATCCCTAAAATCCATACAAATCCACCAAATTCCATCCTAACCGCATGATTTCTACATGCTCATGCTATCCATCACATTCCTATCAATTCTACTATTTTTCTACAATTTTACATGCATTTATCCCCATTTTCATGCATTTAAGATGTCAAGCTGTAACAGAAGAACGAATGAGAAGAAAGGGTCACGTACCTCCTCCGATGAACTCTCCCAACTCCAGCGAGCCTCTCCTTGCCTCGATGAAGCCTTCTCTGCCAGCGAACCACGCGAAATGGGAACCACCAGCTCGAGCACCGCTCCTCCTTTCCTTCCTTCTCTCCTAGTTCCGCCTCCCTTCCGCCAGCCTCTGCCCCTCTTTATCTCCTCCTCCTCCGTGTGGCGTCGGCCTCCCATCGTGTCGGAGAGGACCGGGAGGCATGGGCTGCCGTCTCGTGGTGGCACGGGTCTAGGAAGGAGAAGAAGAAGAAGGGTATGGGGAGAACTCGTGAGAGAGGGAGAAAAGTAAGAAAGAAAAGAAAGGAAAGGAGAAAAGACAGGCATGCGAACCGAGGCGACTGTGCATCCACAAATCGAACTCCACATTAGTCCCAAATCACAAACAGGTGCACAAAAAGCCAACGAAAACCCCTCAATCACAAGAAACAATAGATTATCTATTAATAAACTATTTATACAATATTACAATTAATCACATGGTTTACAATTAAAAATGGACAGTCAGGCCCAAGTGTCACATCCTACCCCTTAAAAGAATTTCGTCCTCGAAATTCAGCTCTAATAAAACAAGTAGGGGTACTATCTTCAGATGTCCACCTCACGCTCCCAAGTAGCCTCCTTTGTACCATGGTGTTGCTATTGTACTAATACTAATGGAATCACTTTATTCCTGAGGACTTGCTCTTTTCTGTCCAGTATCTGAACTACATTTTCAACCATAGACAGGTCCTCTCTCAACTCCTCTGGCTGCACTGGTATCACCTGAGACGCATCGACCACTTCCTCAACATAGATACATGAAAAGTGTTGTGCACACCAACCAACTTTGGAGGCAAATCTAGCCTATAGGCTACCTCACCAACCCTCTTAGTAATCTAGTACGATTCGATATATCTTGGGCTCAATTTACCTTTCTTTTTGAACCACATCACACCCTTTGTTGGTGACACCCTCAGGAGAACGAAGTCTCCTATCTCGAATTCCAGATGTCTCCACCTCCTATCTGCATAGCTCTTCTGTCGACTCTGGACAGACAACAATCTCTTCCTGATCAGATCCACCTTGCCATCGTACTACTGTACAATCTCGGGCCCAACTAACTATCTCTCACCCACCTCACTCCAGCAAGTGGGTGTCCTGTAGGGCCTGCTATACAATGCCTCATATGGTGCTATACCAATACTGGCGTGGTAACTGTTGTTATATGCAAACTCAATTAGAGGTAAATGATCCTCCTAGCTACCACGAAAGTCCAAGGCGCAGGCCCTCAACATGTCCTCAAGTGTCTGGATGGTCCTCTCTGTCTAGCCATCCAGCTAAGGGTGAACGGCAGTACTAAAGTTCAACATCGTACCGAAAGCCTCCTGCAGAGCTCCCCAAAACCTCGATGTAAACCTCGTGTCTCTGTTAGAAACGATAAACATTGGGACACCATGCAATCTCAGCCACATACAACTTCTGCCAGCTTTGCCAAAGGAAGATTCACCCTCATTGGCAAGAAATGTGTCGATTTTGTAAGGCGATCCACTATCACCCAAACTATATTATTCTTTCTTCGAGTTTGTGGCAAAACCATCACAAAATCCATTGACACATTTTCGCATTTCCACACTGGAATGTCCGGAGACTGCAAAGTCCCTCCAGGCTTCTAGTGCTTTATTTTCACCATCTGGCAGGTTGCACACTTTGCCACATATTCAGCAATCTCCTTTTTCATTCTAGGCCACCAGAAATTCCTCTTTAGGTATTTATACATCTTGGTGCTTCCTGGATGAATAGTATATTTGGAGCAGTGAGCTTAACTCAGCAGACTATTCTTGATTTCCTTTATTTGATGTACATATAACCTCAGATCATACCTCAATCCACCGTCTACCTCGACTGAAAAGTGAGGGACATTACCAGCTTCCAGCTTCCTCCAAATGTCTAACACAAAAGAATCTTATTGCTGAGCTGTGACAATCGCCTCGATCATCCTCAGGCGAACAGACAAATTGGGCAACACCACTCTAGCAACTCCCTGAGACTGTCTCCGAGGCCTGCACTCCACTAGCCCTTCTAACAATTTCCATTCACGAATCATTAGGCTAGCTATGACATGAGTGTGTCTGCTCAGAGTATCAGCCACCACATTTGCTTTTCCAGGCTGGTATGACAAACTGAAGTCATAATCTTTGATATACTCCACCCAACGCCTCTGTCTTAGGTTCAAATCCTTCTGAGTAAAGATGTATTTTAGACTCTTATCATTTGGACAATGGTGCACTTCCTTTCTTGTCATTTGGACAATGGTGCAGCAATCTTGGAGAAATCTTGAATGAATCTCCTATAATATCCTACCAGGCTGAAAAACTTTCTAATCTCAGTTACTGTCTTCGGACTAGCTCAATTGTTCACAGCCCCCACTTTGGCTGGATCTATCTTAATGCCTTCCCTTCAAATGATATGACCAAGGAAGGACACCTCCTCCAGCCAAAACTCGCACTTGGAGAACTTGACATAAAGATGATGCTGCCTTAATGTCTCTAGTATGATCCTCAAATGTCTTCAGTGGGTCTGAACATCCGAAGAATACACCAGAACGTCATCCACAAAGATGACCACAAACTGGTCCAAATAGGGCCTGAACACCTTATTCATTTGGTCCATAAAAGCAGCCGGAGTATTCGTCAACCCGAATGGCATAACCAAAAACTCATAATGTCCATAACGGGTGCAAAAGGTTGTCTTCTGCACGTCTGGCTCACTAATCCACAATTGATGGTATCCAGATCTCAAATCTATCTTGGAAAACACTGATGCTCCCTGCAACTGGTCGAACAAATCGTCAATCCTGGGCAGTGGATACTTGTTCTTTACAGTGATCTAGTTCAACATTCGATAATCTATATAGAGCCGAAGCGAACCATCCTTTTTCTTAACAAATAGAACCGATGTTCCCCAAGGTGAAACACTGGGATGAATGAATCCCTTATCCATCAGTTCCTACAGTTGATTTCGGAACTCCCTCAATTTAGCAAGTGCTATCCTGTATGGAGCCTTGGAAATAGGACCTGATCCTAACATTAAATCAATCACAAACTCCACTTCCCTATGTGGTGGCATACCAAGAAATTCTTCTGGAAAAACATCAGGATATTCCCATACCACCGGCAAGTCCTAAATCTCAATCACAGGCGAAGTAGAAACTGTCACACAGGCCAAATAACCCATACTGCCTCTTACCAGATGATGATTGGCCTTGATGGCAGAAATCACTTTTCTGGGCTCACCTGGTCTGGTGCCTTGTACCACACACCAACCTCGGCCTGGACAATCTACTAGAACTCTTCTCTTGGCACAATCTATCACGGCTGAATGCTGTGCCAGCTAGTCCATTCCCAAGATAACATCATAATCCTACATGTTCATCAGAATCAAACTAACTTGAAAATTCCTGTCCCCAAGCTGTACATCAATTGGTCTCAAATACCTCCACGTTAGGCTGTGTTCTCCCAATGGAGTGACTACATCTAGGTGGAATGCCAATCTGGCTAGCCTGGTCTCGAACTCAGAAGCAAATGACTTGGAGACAAAAAAAATGAAGTCCCAGAGTCGAACAAGACTCGGGCCATCCGATTAGCCACAAGAAAAGATCCTATCATCAATACACCATAACTATAATCATAATCATAATAAAAGATAGGATTAATCACAGATAGGATCCATTATTACAAGACATGATTTAACTCATACAACCACATTAGTTCTCACCTTCTACCACATCTCCAGATGGACCAACATCTGGGATAGCAATGGAGAACACTCTCCCCTTGGTAGGCAGTGACACCTAGGCCTGATTATCCATTTTAATTGTAAACCATGTGATTAATTGCAATATTATATAAATGGTTTATTAATGGATAATCTTTTGTTCCTTGTGATTGTGAGGTTTTGGTTGGCTTACTGTGCACCTAGTTGTGATTTGGGACTAATGTGGAGTCCGATTTGGGGATGCACAATCGTCTCGATTTGTGTGTCCAATCTTTTCTCTTTTATTCCTTTCCTTTTTCTCTCTTTTCCTTCATGAGCCGTCGTCTCCATCTTCCCCTCTCTTCTTCTTCTCACGACCTATGCCATTACAGGAGCTACCCATTCCTCCCTGTCCCCTCCGACATGAGGGCGATGAGACGGGTAGCCGGCGTGACGTGGGGAGGAGGAGGAGATAAAGAGGGACGGAGGTGGGCAGAAGAGGAGGAAAGGAGATGCGAGAAAAAAGAGGGAAAGGAAGAGAGGGGTGCGAGCGAGAGGAGGAGAGCTGAGCCATAGTTCGCCGGTGGGGAGGAGCTTCGTCGGGGCAAGAGAGGTTCTCCTGAGTTGGGAGAGCTCGTCGAAGGAGGTACGCAACCCTCATTCCTCCTCTTTCCTGTTCATTTTCAATAATGTATAAATTGCATGGAAATGAGAATAAATGCAAGTAAAATCGTAGAAAATTAATGGAATGGATGGAAATGTGTTGAATAGCATGAATATGTAGATATCATGCGATTAGGATGGAAATTGATATGGCTATACGAGATTTAGGGATGTAAGCGATGTTAATGAGCTTCACCCCTTTGTGATTTTCCTATAAATAGCATGGTTAATGGATTGATGAATGGTTTTGAGGAGTTTTGAAGTAGACTCAAGGGTCTGCACCTGTGACCATACCCCGGCCTGGGGATCCGTCGCGGGGTCACGCCAGAGGGAGGAGGCCACAGCCATGCCAAGATGGCGTGGGCGCAAGATGGGATAATAAAACGGAAAGAAAATGAGTCGCCACCTGGTCTTTTAAGAGAAAGACGAGAAAAACCACAATCAAATCACAAAAAGTGAATGAATGGGATGCAAATATGAAGGCAAGTTGTCTGCTAACCAGAGGATGGGTAAGGATTCCTATTACGCACGGGGAAGGTGATAGGCACCCCCGTACACCCGAGAAACTCAGTCTTTCTAGTCTAATTCGCTTACTAGAGGCTAGGTGAATGCTTGTTAAGCCTAGATTGTGCTCTAAACATGCTAATATGAATGCCAAGACAAGACTAGATGGGTATGCGAGATGATACGCGAAAACTGTGAAGAAATCACAAAATATGACACAATAAAGAAAATCACATGAAATGACGAGGTTTCTGGCGTGAATGGCTCAGAAAATCATTCAGGTCTCAAGAATGTCAAAAATACAACTGACTCAAGTCGTCAGAATCAAAGAAAGCATTGCAGAACTCAAGGTGGGAAAATTGCAAAGAAGTCCACATAAAACAGGAAAACTATGACATGTGAAGAAATTCACATAAAATGACGATTTTTTGTAAAGAATGGTTCAGAAAACTATACTGATGTCAAGGGGATCAAAAATACAACAGACTCAAATCATTAGAAGTGTAGAAAACAACATAGGAATCCAAAAGGAAAAATTACAAAGAAATCCACATAAAATAGGCAAATAGTGAGATGAGAAGAAAATCACATAAAATGACGATGTTTTTGTAAAAAAATGGTCCAAAAAACCATACTGAGGTCAAAAAAAAGAAAGTGGGGTCAACCCGAGTCATCGGAATCATGGAAAAGGTCATGAAAATCAAAAAGGGAAAATAATCCGTGGTGGGGCCATTGTCGGTCTTCAAGCTTGTTAATGTACGCCCTCAGGCGATGAAATCCAAATCAAATCAAAAAATCTGAAAATATGGAATAAAGATAGTCAAATCAAATATCAGGTGAAGGAATCCGAAGACAAGTAGGAGAAAAATCCATTGAAGAATGCATAAAATGTAGACTTATTCAAAAGAGATGAACTAATGTGCGAATGCAACAAAAACCATATAGAATGCATGAAAATGTACCTAAATGGGTAAAAGATACTAAGGAATGCTTTGGACAGAGATTATGCATGACTTGGTGTAATAACTAACATGTATGTGCATGAATTGATGACATAGGGGTAATTTGATCATTTCAGTGGTCAAATGTGATAAATGCATGAATGGGGATGATGCATGGTCCAAGGTATGCCAGAATGTATGCAAAATGTCAAGAAAATGTTGTTGTCATGAAAACATATAGAAGACAAGGTCTTAAAATCAACAAAATAATGTAAACACAATAAGAGATAAGTATAAGGACCAAAATGCAAAATTCACAAAAAGGGGTGAAAACCTAGATTAAAATACATTCAGAGATTTCTATCCTAGTGTGCAGATGATAAATCAAAGAAAAATGTGGCACTGCAATGTGTGAGAATTGTACTTAGATAATTTCCTGAAAATTCAGGATCTAATGTGCAAAATTCACAGAAAGGGGAGGATCATAGTTAAAATGTGTTCAAAAAGTTTTATTTTGATGTTAGGATTTAAAATTTCAAGAAAATGTGGTTATGTGGTTGTGTGAAAATTGCACTTTTGGTGATTTCTTGAAAACCTAGGGTCTACTGTGCAAAATTCCCACATAAGGTGCAAATCTGACAAAAATGTGAAATCAGATATCCATTTATATTGCAAATAGGATTTTTTGATGAAAACCTTATTCAGGTGATGATTTTACATGCACATGTGATCAACAAATGGGATACATATTAAAATGTGATTTAAAATGCAATGAAAACCATCATTATTGATTTAAGAAAAATTCAGGGGCCTGGGTATAAATATTTCTGTCCATAAAACACTATAAATGGAGTTCAGGGGCTAACATGCAAGATTTCAGGACCAAAAATGTGATAAAAATTTAGATTCTTACATGATCAGTGCAATTATGGATAATTTTAAGATCGTGAATGCAAATTGTATAAAGGAAATTCTTTTCAAAGAACTCTGGGGGCCAAATGTAAAAGCTGAGGACTTAAATGCAAAGAAAACATGATCTCAGGGGCTTAAGTATGATAAAACATGCAGGAATAGGACTGAAAATAGAATTAAAAGTTAAATAGGACAAAATGTGCAATATTTACAATGCAATTTTAAAAAAGGAGAATTCAGGGGTCACAAAATAAATTCCCAGGACTCACTTGCAAAGAAAACATGAATGCAGAGGTCTAACTGTGAAGAAACAAACATTTAAGGAACTAAAAATAAAATTAAAATTTAAACAGGAAAATTCATGCAATATTTAAAAGAATAATAAAGGAATGAAACGTATTTAAATCTTTAGGGGTTTAAACACAAAAATACAGGACCTAAATGTAATAAAAAAGGACCCAAGAGTAATAAAAAAGGACCTGGATGCAAGAAAGGACCTGGATGTAAGAAGAAAGGACTTGAATGCAAGAAAAAAGGACCTGGATGCAAATGCTAGGGACCTAATCATAACGAAATGAGGATCTAAATGTAAAATCCTAAAACTACAGGGCCTAGACTAGAAACCTCCCCTTCGAAGTTCACCAGCAAATCACTGGCGTCTTCACTCCGGTGAGAACTCCGATAAGCCTCCGGTGGTGGCTCCGTGACTGGAGGGTTCTGGTGATGGTCGGGGAAGTTGGAGAGAGGCCTAGCGAGCCTACTGAGGGCTGTGCACTGGACTGGGGAGGCCTGAGAGGCCTCCCCCACCTCTGGCTCTAGTGAGCGGCGGTCGACGCCGGAGATGATGACAGAGATATGCCTGGAGGCGGTGCAGGCTCTAGGTCGGCGTGGTGAGGGCTAGAGGACCTCCAGGGAGGCACGGCGAGGCTGTGGGACGTTGCAGGCGAGGTTGGAACGGCGTGGGGCGCTGTCCCAGTTGCAAGCTCTGACGAGATGTCCTGTCGATGTCGGGGGTGGTGTTGCAGCTACGGTGAAGCATGAGCGATGGTGAAGCATGAGCGATGGTGAAGGAAGCTCCATGGAGTCGAGGCGATGCTTTCTGGAGGGTCAGACGAGTCTAGGGCTAGCCAGAGTGCTTGGTCCATCTCGGGCTCCGGCGATGGGTGCAGCGATGACGACGGTGGTCGTCTGGCCATAGGAAGGCCAAGAAGTCCTCCTCTGAGCAACGGAGGATCAAGGAGGAAGAGGGAGGAGATGAGGGGAGGCATCGGGACCCCATCCCGAGTCGAGAGGCCACCAACCTCACCTTCGGTGGTGAACCCACCACCGAAGAAGATGGGGACGACGCGACAGGGGGTTGTCTCCGGTGAAACACAACCAGATGGCTGGGGAAAGACTCTACAGACCTAGATGGATACTGAATCAAAGCTATATGGGAAGGGGAATACCTGGAATGATCTGGCTGTCCTCCGGCAACGACGACGCTCTTTGCTGATGCTCTGGCTACGGCGATTCAAAGGGTCTCCGAGGTTGCAAGTGAGTTGAAGGAGGTGCTCTGAATATAGTGAAAGTGGCTGGGTGGTCTAGGGTTCGAATGGGTGCTCTCTCAAGCTCTCTCGTCTGGTCCCCGGCGATCTCTCTGTTCTCCCCTCTTCTACCGTTTCTACTCTTCGTTGGTGGTTTCTCAAGGTTTAAAAGGGATGGAAGGAGCGAAGAAGATCGTGGTATCGTGGACATCATGGCTGGAAGTTGGGGAAGGAAGGAGATGGATGCAGTTGGCTGCAGTTGGGATCGCCGGTGATGCTGAGAGATCGTCGGAATTATTTTGATATTTCTCTAAAGTTTGTGATTGAAGAAGAAAACGGATGTATTGGGCTTAACGAGCCTTATTGTTTTTTTTTTGGCCTTTGTTTTGTTTTTTTGTTTTTGGATTTTTTTGTGGTTTTAGGTTTTAGGGTTTTGGTTTTGTTTTAAGTTGTGATTTTTTTGGTTTTAGGTTTTTAATTAGGTTTATGATTTTGATTTTATGATTTTAATTTAGGTTATAATTACTTGGTTTTAGATTAAAATATTTTAGGATTTTTTTTCCTTTTAGGGTTTTTGTGATTAGGGTTTAGGGATTTTTAAAGTTTATTTAACTTAGGTTTTTTGTGGTTTTAATTAAATTCTTTGATTTTATGATTCAAGGTTTAGTTAATTAGCTTCAAATTTGGATTTTAATTATTTTAGGGGTGTTTTAGGGTTTGGATTTTAATTAGAGTTTTTAGTTTAATTTAGGGTTTTTGGGTTTTAATTAAGGATTTTTTACTTTAATTAGGGTTTTTGTGTTTTAATTATAATTTTGAGTTTAATTTAGGTTTTTTAGATCTTAATCAGGGTTTTTAAATTTAATTAGGTTTTCTTTGGATTTTAATTATGGTTTTTAGTTTAATTAGGATTTTTTGGATTTTAATTATAGTTTTGGGTTTAAATTAGGGTTTTTAACTTAATTAAGTGACTTTACGGTTTTTTAGGGTTTTGGGTTTAATTTTGGTTTTTTCCCTTGAATTTAAATGGATTAAAGTGGTTTAAATGGATTTTATTTGATTTTGACTTTAATTAGGGTTTGCTCTTGGTTAATTTGGATTTTAAATGTTTTTAGGTTAATTTAAGTGGATTTTATTCAATTTTGACCTTAATTAGGGTTTTCACTTGATTAATTAGGATTTTAGATGGATTTAAGTGGATTTTATTTAATTTTAGTTTACTTAATTACTTAAGGTTTTAAGTGGATTTAGGTGAATTTTGTTTAATTTCGGTTTTAATTAGGGTTTTACTTGATTAATTAGGATTTTAAATGGATTTAGGTGGATTCTGTTTAGCTTTGGTTTTAATTAGGGTTTTACTTGATTAATTACGGATTTTAATGTTTTAACTGAATTTTATTTGGTTTTGATTCTTTATTATTGGTTTTTACTTTGATTAGGTTAGAGTAGGCTTGCGTGGGCTTGAGGGTTTAGGGTTTTGGTGGAGTTAGGGCTTAGGGGTGGTGGTTGCAACCAGAGCATCTTCTAGAGGAGCCTGCTACTAAGTGACTGCAAAATCGAGGTGTCTACACCACCCCATGATTTATTGGTATTTTGTGATGCTTGTTTGAGGGGTCTGCCAGAGGCTCCCACTTTTGGCGAATGTGTTGGCTAGAACAAGGGAGGTGCCTTGGTTGTGGACAATTTGGCATGCCGAAATGAATTCGACATACCAAATTCCTTTCAGATTAAGCTAGGATACCTGATTTCGGTAGATTGAAATCACCTGATCGACCGAAACAGAGAGTTTTGATATACCGAACATTTTCGGTGTACCAAACCAGGGATTTTTGGTATACCGAACTTGACTTTCGGTCTACTGATTTTGCCCTAGCCCTGATATATACAAATGTGAATATAAAATCAAAATAAAAGATTTTAAATGGACAATGAGTATGTGTTAATGTTGTTTTTCCACATGCAACTTTCATGGAAGAATATGGAATCCAAATGGGTAAATTTGGGAATGGTTTTGGGTTTGAGACCCTAAAAATTAATTAAAGTGATTAAATATATGGTTTTGGGCATGATACCCAATTTATGGTTTTAAAGCATGGTTTTAAATGAATTGTGTTGGGACCCTAGTAGAGGGTCATGTGTTGCTTGGAACAAGTTCCCGCAACGAAAAGAATGAAATGAAAAATGGATTTGAGAAGGAAAACTTAAAGAGTTTTGAAAATAAAACACAAGTAAGGTGTTAAGGAACCACGAGGGTTGATGTCGGCAATGTGGTAGGAGTATGAGACTCCAATGAAACCAATTGTCAGATACGACTGTGGTTGTCAAGCTTGAGATGGTGTAAGCTGGGCCTAGGAATATGAGACCTAGGTGTCCTGGTCACTGATGGTGTAGGCCGAGCCTGGGTTATTGAACCTAGTTGTTCGGGTCACCGATGGGACATCAGATAAAGACATATCCCCATGCATATAAGAAAAGAATTGAGGCTGGTTGGCCAAGGCGGTGTCCTCCCGCACGGGAACTGCACCGCAGCATTGCAGAGAGGTAGGGTAAATGGTGTCCTCACTTACTGCTTGTGAGCCTGGTTACCCCTAATCAAGCTAACATCAATAAAGAAAAGTGGAAATGAATAAGGAAAGTGTAGGATTTTGTGGAAATGGAAAGGAATGGTTTAGCTAGGATTGAACTTGTGATGTCTAGTCTAGTGGCTCCCTAGGACTGCAAAATGGAGAGTCATGCACCTAAATCTTGGTTGTTGTGTTTTTGTTGTGCTGACAAGAAGATTTCTTGCCGAGGCCGCATTCGTGGCAAGGCCCCAGTACCCGACTCTGAGACGGGAATGGGTAGTGCATGGAGGGGCATGAGACGAGAGTTCGGTGAGATGATGTGGAGATTCGCCCAGTCCTTTGGCAGCAACAGTAAGGATGAGGTGAAGGGAGACCCGTGGATTATTAAGCAGTTCCACCAGCTGGGCGCGTTGACTTTTGATGGGCAAGGCACACCAGAGGAGTGTGAGGCTTGGTTCATAGAGGTGGAGAAGATCCTAGTAGGGATCGAGTGTCCAGCAGAGAAGAAGGTCCGAATCGCAGCATTTCAGCTCATGGGTGTTGCAGATCAGTGGTGGAGGACCGTGCGCCGCACCAAATTCCAAAATGCGGACCTACTAATGATCTCTTGGGAGGACTTCGAAGAGGTTTTCAATGAGAGGTTTTCCCCTGAGCATGAGAGGGATAAGCTGGACAGAGAATTCAAGAACTTGAAGCAGGAGAGCCAGACTATGGCAGAGTATGAGTCGTCCTTCCTTTAGCTGGAGCAGTTCTCTCAGGCTGTAGTTTTCGAGAAGAACAGAGCGAAGAAGTTCGTGGAAGGATTGAATCCTGTGCTAAGATCCAGAGTTATTGGCTTCAGATGCCATACTTTAGCGGATGCTATTGAGCTCGCAAGCCGCTATGAGAATGATCGTAGGCTGTTCCAAGAAGAGTATCCTAAGAAGGAAAAGGGGAGGAAGTTTGTCTCTCGACCCTCTGTTTCTTGACCATTAATGACCGGAGTGCCAACTTTTGGGAGTTTTGGTAGCTCTGGGAAGAAGCGGAAGCAACGGCCTACATCTGGTAGAGAAGAGAGTGTGGGTTTCAATCATGCAGGATCTAGCAACGGCTCACAGCACATCTGTGGCAAGAAGGGGCATGTAGTGGCGCAATGTTGGCACAGGTAGAGGAGCTTAGACAATATAGTATGCTACAACTGTGGGAAGTCTGGGCACTACCAGAAGGACTATCCTAGTCAGCCAAACTCAGTAGGAGATGTGCCACATCAGCCTACCAAAGGGAGAGTGTTCTCCATCACTACCCTAGATGCTGGTCTATCTGGAGATGTGGTAGAAGGTGAGAACTAGTATAGCTATATGAGTTAAATCCTATATTGTAATAATGGATTCTATGTGTAATTAACATTATTCTTTATTATGATTATGGTTATGGTGTATTGATGATAGGATCTTTTCTTATGGCTAATCGGATGGCCCGAGTCTTGTTTGACTTTGGGACTTCATTTTTTTTGTCTCCAAGTCATTTGCTTCTGCGATCGAGACCAGGCCAGCCAGATTGGCATTCCACCTGGATGTAGTCACTCCATTGGGAGAACACAGCCTAGCGTGGAGGTATTTGAGACCAATTGATGTACAGTTGGGGGACAGGAATTTTCAAGCCAGTTTGATTCTGATGAACATGTAGGATTATGATGTTATCCTGGGAATGGACTGGCTGGCACAGCATTCAGCTATAATAGATTGTGCGAAGAGAAGAGTCCTGGCAAATTGTCCAGGCCAAGGCTGGTGTGTGGTACAAGGCACCAGACTAGGTGAGCCCAGAAAAGTGATTTTTGCCATCAAGGCCTATCATCATTTGGCAAGAGGCAGTGTAGGCTAGTTGGCCTGTGTGACAGTTTCTACTTCGCTTGTGATTAAGATTCAGGACTAGCCAGTGGTACGGGAATATCCTATTGTTTTTCCAGAAGAATTGCTTCTAATGCCACCGCATAGGGAAGTGGAGTTCTTGATTGATTTGGTACCGAGATCAGGACCTATTTCCAAGACTCTATATAGGATAACACCTGTTGAATTGAGGGAGCTCTAGAATCAACTGCAAGAACTGATGAATAAAGGATTCATTCGTCCTAGTGTTTCACCTTGGGGAGCACCCGTTCTGTTTGTTAAGAAGAAGGACAGTTCACTTCAGCTTTGTGTAGACTACCGAATGTTGAACCAGATCACTGTAAAGAACAAGTATCCACTGCCTAGGTTCAACAATTTGTTCAACCAGTTGCAGGGAGCATCAATGTTTTCCAAGATAGATTTGAGATCTAGATACCATCAGTTGAGGATCAATGAGCCAGATTTGCAGAAGACAGTCTTTCGCACTCCTTATGGACATTATGAGTTTTTGGTGATGCCATTCGGGTTGACGAATGCTCTGGCTACTTTTATGGACCTGATGAATAGGGTGTTTAGGCCTTATTTGGATCAGTTTGTGGTCATCTTTGTGGATGACATTTTGGTGTATTCTCCGGATGTTTAGACCCACTAGAGGTATTTGAAAATCGTACTGGAGACATTGAGGCAGCATCAATTTTATGCTAAGTTCTTCAAATGCGAGTTTTGGCTAGAAGAGGTGTCTTTCCTTGGTTATATTATTTTAGGAGAAGGCATCAAGGTAGATCCAGCCAAAGTAGAGGTTGTAAGCAATTGGGCCAGACCGAAGATAGTAACTGAGATTAGATGTTTTTTCTGCCTGACAGGATATTATTGGAGATTCATCTAAAATTTCTCCAAGATTGCTGCACTGTTGACCAGACTGACCAGAAAGGAAGTGCACTTTTCCTGAGATTAGCAGTGCGAGGAGTGCTTCAATGAGTTGAAGGCTCATCTGGTATCAGCCCTAGTTTTGACTTTGCCCTCTGGGAGTGGTGGTTTCATAGTCTATAGTGATGCTTGTGGTACTGGTTTGGGGTGTGTGCTGATGCAGCATGGTAGGGTGGCGGTGTATGCCTCACGCCTGTTGAAAGATCATGAGAAGAACTATCCCACCCATGATCTGGAGATGGCAGTTGTCGTGTTTGCCTTGAAGATTTAGAGGCATTAATTGTATGACAAACAGTTTGAGGTGTACACAGATCATAAGAGTATGAAGTACATCTTTACTCAGAAAGATTTGAACCTGAGATAGAGGCACTGAATGGAGTATATCAAGGATTATGATTTCAGTTTGTCATACCACCCAAGAAAAGCAAATGTGGTTGCAGATGCTCTGAGCAGGCGCACTCATGTCATGGCTAGCCTAATGATTCGTGAATGGAAATTGTTAGAGGGACTAGTGGAGTGCAGGCCTCAGAGATAGTCTCAGGGAACTGCTAGAGTGGTGTTGGCCAATTTGTCTGTTTGCCCGAAAATGATCGAGGCTATTGTCACAGCTCAGCAATATGATTCTTTTGTGTCAGATATCTAGAGGAAGTTGGAAGCTAATAATGTCCATCACTTTTTAATCGGGGTAGATGGTGAGTTGAGGCTGATTTGAGATTGTATGTACCTCAAATAAAGGAAATCAAGAACAATATGTTGGACGAAGCTCACCGCTCCAGATATACTATTCACCTAGGAAGCACCAAGATGTATAAAGACCTGAAGAGGAATTTTTGGCGGCCTGGGATGAAGAGGGAAATTGTTCAATATGTAGCGAAGCGTGCAACTTGCCAGTTGGTGAAAATAGAGCACTAGAAGTCTGAAGGGACTTTGTAGCCTCTGAACATCCCAATGTGGAAATGGGAGAATGTGTCGATGGAATTTGTGATAGGTTTGCCAAGGACCTAAAGAAAGAATGATACAGTTTGGGTGATAGTGGATCGCCTGACAAAATCGGCACATTTCTTGCCAATGAGGGTAAATCTTCCTTTGGCAAAGCTAGCAGAGTTGTATGCGACTGAGATTGTGAGATTGCATAGTGTCCTAGTGTTTATCGTGTTTGACAGAGACACGAGGTTTACATCGAGGTTCTGGGGAGCTCTGCAGGAGGCTTTCAGCATGGTGTTGAACTTTAGTACTGCCTTTCACACCAAAATGGATGGCCAGATAGAGAAGACCATCTAGACACTTGAGGACATGTTGAGGGCCTGTGCCTTGGACTTTGGTGGTAGCTGCGAGGATCATTTACCTCTAATTGAGTTTGCATATAACAACAGTTACCATGCCAGTATTGGTATGGTAACTTATGAGGCATTGTATGGCAGACCCTGCAGGACACCAACTTGTTGGAGTGAGGTGGGTGAGAGACAGTTAGTTGGGCCCGAGATCATACAACAATACGAGGGCAAGGTGGATCTGATCAAGAAGAGACTGTTGGCTACCCAGAGCCGGTAGAAGAGCTATGCAGATAGGAGGCAGAGACCTCTGGAATTCGAGGTAGAAGACTTTGTTTTCCTGAAGGTGTCAGTAACCAAGGGTGTGATGCGATTCAGAGAAAAGGCAAATTGAGCCCAAGATACATCGGACCGTACCAGATTACCAAAAGGGTTGGTGAGGTGGCTGACAAACTAGATCTGCCTTTAGAGTTGGCTAGTGTGCACAACACCTTCCATGTATCTATGTTGAGGAAGTGTTTGGCCGATGCGTCCCAGGTGATACCGGTACAGCCAGAGGAGCTGCGGGAGGACCTATCTATGGTGGAAAATGCAGTTCAAATCCATGGTACAAAGGAGGCTACCTGGGAGCGTGAGGTGAACATTCAGAGATAGTACCCCTACTTGTTTTATTAGAGCAGAATTTCGAGGACGAAATTCTTTTAAGGGGGTATGATATGACACCTAGGTCTAATTATCCATTTTAATTGTAAACTATGTAATTAATTGTAATATTGCATAAATGATTTATTAATGGATAATCTTTTGTTCCTTGTGATTGTGAGGTTTTGGTTGGTTTATTGTGCACCTAGTTGTGATTTGAGACCAATGTGGAGTCCGGTTTAAGGATGCATAGTCGCCTCGGTTTGCATGTCCATTCTTTTCTCTTTTCTTTCTTTCCTTTTTCTCTTTTTTCCCTCACAAACCGTCATCTCCATCTTCCCCTCTCTTTTTCTTCTCACGACCTGTGCCATTACCGGAGCTACTCATGCCTCCCTGTCCCCTCCGACATGAGGGCGATGAGAAGGGTAGCCAGCGCGACGCGTGGAGGAGGAGGAGATAAAGAGGGACGATGGCGGGCGGAAAAGGAGGAAAGGAGATGCGAGAAAAAAGTGGGAAAGGAAGAGAGGGGCGCGAGCAAGAGGAGGAGAGTCGAGTCGTGGTCCGCCGGTGGGGAGGAGCATCGCTGGGGCAAGAGAGGCTTGCCTGAGTTGGGAGAGCGCATCAGAGGAGGTACGCAACCCTCATTCCTCCTCTTTCCTCTTCATTTTCAATATTGTATAAATTGCATTGAAATGAGAATAAATGCAAGTAAAATCGTAGAAAAATAGTGGAATGGATGGAAATGTGTTGAATAGCATGAATATGTAGATATCATGTGGTTAGGATGGAAATTGGTAAGGTTATACGAGATTTACAGATGTAAGCTACAGTATATGTTAATGAGCTTCAACTCTTTGTGATTTTCGTATAAATAGCATAGTTAATGGATTGATGAATGATTTGAGGGGTTTTAAAGTAGACTCAAGGGTCTACACTCTATGATTTATTGGTATTTTGTGATGCTTATTTGAGGGGTCCACCAGAGGCTCCCACTTCTGGTGAATGTGTTGGCTGGAACAAGGGAGGTGCCTTTGTTGCGAGCAATTCGACATGCCGAACTGGATTCAGCATACCGAATTCCTGTCAGATTAAGCCAGGATACCTGATTTTAGTAGATCCAAATCACTTGCTCAACCGAAATAGAGAGTTTTGGTATGCCGAACATTTTTGATGTACCAAACCAGGGATTTTCGGTATACCGAACTTAACTTTCAGTCTATCGATTTTGCCCTAGCCCTAATACATACAAATGTGAATATAAAATGAAAATAAAAGATTTTAAATGGACAATGAGCATGTGTTAATGTTCTTTTTCCCCATGCAACTGTCATGAAGGAATATGGAACCCAAATGGGTAAATTTGGGAATGGTTTTGGGTTTGAGACCCTAAAAATGAATTAAAGTGATTAAATGTGTGGTTTTGGGTATGAGACCCAATTTATGGTTTTAAAGTATGATTTTAAATGAATTGAGTTGGGAACCAAGTAGAGGGTCATGTGTTGCTTGGAACAAGTTCCCACAACGACAAAAATGAAATGAAAAATGGATTTGAAAAGGAAAACATAAAGAGTTTTGAAAATAAAACACAAGTAAGGTGTTAAGGAACCACAAGAGTTGGTGTCGGCATTGTGGTAGGAGTATGAGACTCCAATAAAACCAATTGTCAGATACGACTGTGGTTGTCGAGCTTGAGACGGTGTAGGCTGGGCCTAGGAATATGAGACCTAGGTGTCTAGGTCACCGACGGTATAGGTTGAGCCTGGGTTATTGAACCTAATTGTTTGGGTCACCGATGGGACATCAGATAAAGACGTATCCCTGTGCATATAAGAAAAGAATTGAGGCTAGTTGGCCAGGGCAGTGTCCTCCTACATGGGGAACTTCACCGCAGCAGTGCAGAGAGGTAGGGGAAATGGTGTCCTCACCTGTTGCTTGTGTGCCTGGTTACCCCTAATCAAGCTAACATCAATAAAGAAAAGTGGAAATGAATAAGGAAAGTGTAGGATTTTGTGGAAATGGAAAGGAATGGTTTGGCTAGGATTGGACTTGTGAAAGGTCTTAAAATCCTAGAAATGAATATGATTTGTGTTTTAAGCAGTTACCAGCCAATATTTGTGATTTTGGTTTTGAGCCCGAGAGGCATTGTGTTTTAGGCTGGATCTGGACAAAAACGTGGATTTCCTAGAATATGAAGAAGGCTTTGAAAAAGTATAAAAAGAAAGAAAATTGAGTTTTGGAAAGAATGTGGTTTTGGAATAGTTCCAAATGTTTTAAAAAGAAACGAAAAGTGAGTTTTGAGAAAAGCATAGTTTTGGGAACGGATTCCTAAGTTATTTCAATGGAAAAAGAAAATGATGTTTCAAAACTAGATTTTTAAAGGAAAACCAAGTTTTATAAATTAAAAGTTATATTTCTAGCGTTTTGCCAGATTTTTGTTGTTGTGTGTTTTAGGGTGCGTACTGGGTAACTTAGATGTCACTCACGCATGCTTTAGTTGGTTTTCCGATGGAGGTTGTGTGTAGTCGAGTTTCGGTGCCGGAGTAAGAGCTTCTAGTCGCACATCGTTTCCTAGAGGTGAGCCTTAATTACAGTTATTTAATTATTGTTGTGATTAGAGTAATTTTGCTTATGATACTGTAATCTTGGTAGTGTGCTCAGAATCAGGGCGTTACATAGGTTGACGTGGTGCTTCTCCTGCTGGCTTTGGCTGACTGGGATAGTCCTTCTAGTAGTGCCTAGACTTCTCATAGTTGTAGCATATTATACTATTTAAGCTCCTCTGCATGTGCCAACACTACGCCGCCACATGCCCCTTCTTGCCACAGACGTGGCATGGTCCCACATGTGGGCCATTACTAGACCCTACATGGTTGAAACCCACACTCTCTTCTCTTCCAGATGTAGGCCGTTGCTTCCACTTCATCCTAAAGCTACCAGAATTCTCTGAACTTGGCGCTTCAGTCACTAACGGTTGAGAAATGGAAGGTCAGGAGACAAAGGATCAAGAGATAGACTTCCTCCCCTTTTCCTTCTTAGGATACTCTTCCTAAAACAGCCTACGATCGTCCTCATAGCAGCTTGTAAGCTCAACAGCTTCTGCTAAAGTCTAGCATTTGAAGCC
Source organism: Posidonia australis (assembly GCA_024699735.1). Taxonomy (NCBI): domain Eukaryota; kingdom Viridiplantae; phylum Streptophyta; class Magnoliopsida; order Alismatales; family Posidoniaceae; genus Posidonia; species Posidonia australis. Next base: position 21,639 of record JAMKQA010010690.1, read on the forward strand.
AATAACTCCGGATCTCAGCACAGGATTCAGTCCTTCCACGAACTTCTTGGCTTTGTTCTTCTCGGAAACCACAACCTGAAAGAACTGCTCCAGCCAAAGGAAGGACGACTCATACTCTGCCACAGTCTGGCTCCCCTGCTTTAGGTTCCAGAATTCTCTGTCCATCTTATCCCTCTCATGCTCAGGGAAAAACCTCTCATAGAACATCTCTCAGAACTCTTCCCAAGAGATCATCAGCAGGTCCGCATTTGGGAATTTGGTGTGGTGCATGGCCCTCCACCATTGATCCGTAGCACCCTTAAGCTGGAACACTACGATCCAGACATACTTCTCTGTTGAACACTCGATCCCCTCTAGGATCTTCTCCACCTCTAGGAACTAAGCCTCACACTCCTCTAGTGTGCCGCGCCCATCAAAAGTCAGCGTGCCCAGTTGGCGGAACTGCTTAATAATCCACGGGTCTCCCTTCACCTCATCCCTGCTGTTGCTGCCGAAGGACTGGGCGAATCCCTGCATGATCTCACCGATCTCTCGTCTCATGCCTCTCCATGCACTGCCCTCTCGCGTCTCGGAGTTGGATACTAGGGCCTTTCCACGACTGCGGCCTTGGCGAGACATCTATCTGCCAGCACAACAAAAACACAACAACCAAGATTTAGGTGCACGACTCTCAATTGTGCAGTCCTAGGGAGCCACTAGATCGGACATCACCAAGCCAGTGCACTAGGTGTAAGCTTAGCTCTGATACCACTCTATATTGCCTTGATCCCTAGCACGCTATCAAGATCACAGTATCATAAGCAACATTACACTAATTACAGTAATAACTAAATAACTGTAACTAAGGCTCACTTCCAGGAATTGATGTGTGGCTAGAAGCTCCTACTCCGACACCGGAACTTGACTACACCCGACCTGCACCTGAAAACCAACCAAAGCACGCGTGAGTGACATCTAAGTCACCCAGTATGCACCCCAAACACACATGCAACAAAATCTAGCAAAACGCTAAAAATACAGCTTTAATGTATAAAAACTTGATTTTCTTTTTGAAAACCCATTTAAAACATCATCCTTTTTTTCCTTTGAAACCACATGGGAATCTATTCCCAAGACTATACTCTTTTCAAATCAAATCTCACATATCCTTTCTTTTTCAAAATATTTGGAATTTGTTTCCAACACCACATTCTTTCCCAAAACTCATTTTTATCTTTTCTTTTTATACCCTTTCAAAAGCTTTCTCATGTTTTGAGAAATTCACATACTCGACCAGGTCCAACCTAAAACACAATGCCTCATAGGGCTCAAAACCAAAATCATAAATACTGACTGGTAATTGGTTAAAACACAATTCTTATTTGATTCTAGGATTTTAGGACCATTCCTAAGTCCACTCTTAGCCAAACCACATTTTTGTATTTCTCACAAATCCACAAACTTTTCTTATTCATTTCCACTTTTCTTTACTGATGTTACCTTGATCAAGGGTAACCAGGCACACAAGCAGTAGGTGAGGACACCATTTCTCCTACCTCCCTACACTGCCGTAGTGAAATTCTCCATACGGGATGACACCGCTTCGGCCAACTGGCCTCAATTTCATTTCATAAGCATGGAGATATGTCTTTATTTAATGTCCCATCAGTGACCCGAACAACTAGGTTTAATAACCCAGGCTTAGCCTACACCGTCGATGACTTGGACACCTAGGTCTCATATACCCAGGCCCAGCCTACACCATCATGAGCTCGGTGACTTGAACACCCTGGTCTCATATTGTAATGCCCCGATAGTATCGAGCATAATTACACTAATTACAGAAACATTAAATAACTATAAATAAGGCTCACCTTCAGGATCACAATGTGCGGCTAGAAGCTCCAACCCCTACACTGGAACCCTGCTGCGCGCGGTCTGCACCTGAAAACCAAGTAAGCACGCGTGAGTGACATCTAAGTCACCCAGTACGCGCCTCAAACAAACAAACCACAAAACCTCGGCAAAACCATAAAAACTCATTTCTCTATTTCTCAAAACTTGATTTTTCTTTTTTTTTAAATCCTCTTTTCTTTTATTGGAAATCATTTGGGAATTCAATCCCAAATCCATGCTCTTTTCAAAAGCCATGTTTCTTTTCTTTTCTCAAAACATTTGGAAACTCATTCCAAAACCACTCCTTTCTTTCAAAACCATACCTTTGCATTTTCTTTTAAAACCTTTGGAACTCATTTCCCGAAACATATTTTTTTCAATACTTGGGATTTCTTCCTAAAGTCACATTCTTAAAATCACATTTCTGACCAAATCCAACCTAAAACACAATGCCTCACGGGCTTAAAACCAATTCATAAATACAGGCTGGCAATTGGTAAAAACACCATCATCATTTCATTCCAGGATTTTAGGACTATTTCATAAGTCCAATCCTGCCCAAATCACATTTCTTTTTCTTTCAAAACCTTATGATCATTAACAAATCTTTATGCACAACTTAGGAAAAGCAAACCATTACATCTAGTTCCCCTACCCAAAGCATCATTTAATCCATTAACACAATTCATCACAGATCAGGGCAAGGAACTAGTCAAACACAAATCCAAAATTCTTATTTCAAAACTGGTCGCATCACCCTGGCCACAGGCGATCGACCTGGCCACAAGCAGCTGGTGAGGATTCCATGTCACCACACCCACACTACAGTGCCGTGGTGAACCACCCCGCGTTGGAGTTCAACCGCCCCGACCGCAGCCTCAAATGTACCCTCACTGGTACAAGCACGGAGTGCGTCCTCAAGATGCCCTAGTGCCCGAGCACCTGGGGACTCTAACCCCAGACTCGACCAGCACCGACACCGAGGGTAGTCTTGGTTTACCATACCCTAGGTCCTACAGTACCACCGCAGTCTCGAGACTCCTACCCCGAGCCTTAAACGCGGCAACCACAACTAAGGACACGTCCCCGACATCTTTAGAGGTCTCACTACCCCTGTCGGCAAGCCCTGGTCTAGCTGTGGTTCCTACAAATCTCATTAATCTCTTTAAAACCATATGCAGTTTCTCTTTTCAAAACATTTGACAAAACCATTTTTTCCCATTTCATTCTTTTCGTTGCAAGACTCTATCTCCTTGCAACACTTGACCATCCACTGGGGTCCCAACTAAAGCTATGAAAACCATGCTTAAAATCATAAATTGGGTCTCATGCCCAAAACCACACAAAATCATCCTTTTTGTTCATTTATGGGATTAAAACCCAAAACCACGCTCAAATCCATTTATTTGGGTTCCACATTCCTCCAAGTCATTACAAGGGGAAAACATCATGAACATACACTCAACATACCATTAAAACCATTTATCCTTCATTAAAATTCACAATTTATGCATACCAGGTTCAGGGCAAAAACGGTAGACCGAATCTCAGGTTCGGTATACCGAAAACCCCTGAATCGGTCGACTGGGTGTTTTTAGTCTGCCGATATCAGGTATCTAGCTAATCTGACAGAGATTCGGTATGCCGAATCGCCCAAAACCAGGGCACCTCCCCTGTTCCGAATGGCGGAAATCGCCCAAGGTGGGAGTCTCGATCGGACCCTCCAAACACCCATCATAAATCATCAATAAATCATGGGGTGTAGACCTTTGAGTCTACTTCAAAATCCCTCAAACCATTCATGATTTCATCCACCACACAGTTCATACGAAAATATAAGGGGAAGGGGCTCAAGAATGGCTACTATAGCCTTCAACCCCAAAAATTGCATTTTCCCCACAAATATCAATCCTAACCACATAATATCTATGTTCTCATGCTATATATCACATTCCCATTCTTTTCATGATTTTTCCACAATTTTTCATGCATTTTACATCATTATTTTCCAAGGAAGCAATAACGAAAGTAAGAAGGGATCGCGTACCTCTCCGGCGGCCCACGCAACTCCGGCGAGTTCACCGCACCCCAGCGTCGCCTCAGCGAAGCTCCGGTGAACCTCAGCCCCCAGTGGAAGCACCCACATGCAGACCCTCCTCCTCCCAGCTCGTGCGCCCCTGCTCTCTCTCCTCTTCCATTCCTTTCTCGCCACGCTCTCCCTCTGCCCACTCCTGCCTCCCTCTCTTTAACTCTGCCACCACTCGCTTGGCGCCGGCCATCCATCCCGTTGGAAGGGATGAGGAGGCACGGGCCTCCGTCGCTGGTGGCACGGGTGTGGAAGAAGAGGAAGAAGAAGACAGAAAAAGGGTGGAAGGGCATGGCTCGTGAGAGAGAAAAAGGGAAGAAGAAAAAGAAGGAGAGAAAAATGAGGAAAAGACAGGCACGTAAATCGAGGTGACTGTGCATCCCTAAATCGGACTCCACATTAGTCTAAAATCATAAACAAGTGCACAGAAAGCCAACCACAAGCTCACACATCTAAGAAACAACAGATTATCCATTAATAAACCATTTAAGCAATATTATAATTAATTACATGATTTACAATTAAAATGGATAATCAAGCCCAGTTGTTACACATATACCCAAGCTCAGCCTACATTGACTCAAGCTTGGCAACTATAGTAGTATCTGACAATTGGTTTCATTGGATTCTTATCCTTTTACTACATTATCGACACCAACCCTCGTGGTTCCTTAACACATTACTTGTGTTTTATTTTCAAACTTTTTAAGTTTTTTTTAATTTTCAATGCAGGAACTTGTTCCAAGCATGACATGACCTTTTTCTGGGGTCCCAACTTAATTCATGAAAAGCCATGCTTTAAAATCATAAATTGGGTCTCATGCCCAAAAACCACACATTTAATCACTGTTATTCATTTTTAGGGTTTCAAACTCAAAACCACTCCCAAATTTACTCATTTGGGTTCCATATTCCTTTATGACATTTACATGGGGAAAACACCAATAACTCATGTTCCTTGACCATTTAAAACCTTTTATTTTCATTTTTATATGCACATTATATATATCAAAGCCAGGGCAAAATCGGTAGACCGAAAAATAGGATCGGTATATCGAAAATCCTTGGTTCGGTATACCAAACATTTCGGTATAACGAAACTCATTGTTTTGGTCAATCGGGTGATTTCGGTCTACCGAAACTTGGTATCCTAGCCTGATCTAACAGGAATTCAATATGCCTGTAGACACCCCGATTTTGAGGTGACTCATAGATAAATTTTCCAGATGTTGCCTTAGATGTGGCAAACTCAATCCCATCAGCTAAACCAACCACAAACCTATAGCAGGCCTGCAGCCCAATTAGAAATTTAGACAGGTAGGGGAGAGCACCAAGTTAGAGCACCAATGTTGAGCACCTAGCTAGAGCACCAAGCAGGAGCACAGAAGTGGCGCACCTAGCTGGAGCACCAAGGTGGTGCACCTAACTGGTGCACCATCCTAGCGCACCAAGCTGGCGCACAACCACTTCTCAAGCTGATGGCTTTCCACCTCCCATGTCTATAACCTCCACCAGTGAATATGCCATGGAATCTACGCCTAGCTCTTCGTTTACAAGGCTGCTTGCATTCCATGGGGGTTACCCTTGAAAAGTCCTATATAAGAACCCCCATAGGCAGCCATTTGGGACCCTGATCATGCTATCCAACTCTCTTGGAGAACCTTAAGCAAGCCATCTCCTGATCCCTGCAAACCAATCTCGTTTTCTCAAGCATTCCCTTGTATTCTGAAGCATTTCCAGCCCATCCAAAGCAACAAGGATCATATTATCTTTGATCTTCTAAGAAGGAACATCTTGGACAAGGTAGGCTCCTCTCCCTCCTTTTATCTTTAATCTTAGTTCTTACACCAAATAAAGCATGCCTTGAACTTCACACATAATCTAATTTTTACTGTTTACATAAGAGTTTTATGATAAGATTGATTGTTTCCTGTGCAAGATACGCTACATGTAAATCTGAATGATAAAAATCAGCACCTTGTCATTCCTGTGGGTTGCTTGTCTTTTCTATTTTACACAAGGAACCATGATTCATGCACATGTATGCTAGGAAATATACAGTAGATATGTTCTTTATGTGTCCATCATATGCATATGGTTGCTGAATTCATTCACTTATTTCTTATGCATTAGGATCTCATGCAAGCATTTTCAGCCATGAACCCATGATTTGATATGATTTGGAATTAAATGATAAAAGATATTCATTTGTAACTGTGTCATCATGTTTTAGTCTCTTATCATTTGTATAAACTAATCTGGATTAATAAAAAGAAATCACTTATCTCTGAATCTAGATCAGATTCTGAATCAGACTGCAGTTTGATTTAGATTTTCTAGGGAGCACCATTCTGGTGCACCAAACTGGCGCACCAAACCAGAGCACCACTCTGGCACACCATTCTAGTGCACCAGACTGGACAGAGAACAGATCATCCTCTTTTGCATCCCCATCTGCATGGTTTCTCGGATGACTTTGAGTTTGATTCTTTTGGTGCTAATTCTCTAATATTTCATGATTTTGCATGTATGATTTCAGCCTCAAATGATATTGTTTTCTAAGTTGTTTTACACTTTGTATCTTCAGCCCATGGCTAAGTTCTGGTAGGCTAATTGTCCTTTACTCCAATATGGAGAATCTTATGCATCAGCCTATGATCCAGGAGACATGGCTGAACCTTGTTGCATTCATTTAGCATGAATAGGGTGT
>JAMKQA010010691.1:0-15237 GCA_024699735.1 Posidonia australis
CTAGGTATTGAATATAAGGGATAAGTCTCAAGTGGGGAACTTGAGGAGTGGACTAAGTCGGGGTTGGCTGAACCACTATAAATCTATTGTCTTTGCGAGTGAATGTGTTTTGTGTTAAATTCTTGAATTGCATAATAAATTCCAAAGACATAATTAAAACCGGAAAATCTCTATTCACCCCCTCTAGAGAAGCCTTAGTATCCAACACCCTCATGCGCAGGTATACCAGTCGTATCAGAGACTGAAAATAAACTCCCAGAAACTTCTTCACCATCATGATGATAATAAGGAAATTTGAAAGAATCTAGGGAGTGATTAAAATCCGAGATAGGGGAGAGAGAATTATTGCCCAAGCTAATTGTATTTCCCGCCCTATCTAAATCCTCATTTACTTGCTCCCTCAAAAACGTCAAGGTATTAATGCTATGTGACTGGTCCCGCTGCTCAAGGAGCACGTCATGGTTTGCGTCAGAAATGTCTGACAAAAAGGGCAGCGTGGAGCCATTAAAAGTATTGCAAAAATCAACCGCGAGTGAAACAGGAGAGGCCGCATTAAAGATAGATGAGACAGAGAGAGTAGGTGAACTGTTCAGCCCAGTCAAAGTTACTAAGTTACCCTTTAAATAATCACCAGGCTCACCAAAGTCCTCTCCAGACATATTGGTAACATTAGAGACATCAAGGGGAGAATACCTAGAATACCCCCAAACTGACCCCGAGGTGTCAGAGGTCTGCACGACGCCGCTTCGAGGAAGCACTGTTCCTCGCCGAGATCCCACCGGCGAACACCGATTCGCCGGAAAACATGGAACATAGACAGGATCAAGCAAAAATGCATCTAAATTAATATTCTCAGAGGAAAAGGTTCTCAGAAAAGCTCTGCCATCAACAAGAAATTTATCTAGAGCAGAAGTAGTAGGCATGCTCGCAACAGATGCATAAAAACAATCCAAAGCAACAGATCCAGTCGGGGCAAAAACACCCAAATGCAAGGAGGTCACCTTCATCGAAGAAAACCAGTGTGGCATCAATGATCTACCAACAAACATGCAATCCACCACAATAAAAGAAGATGTCGAAAAATCAGAATGAAAACAAACCCTGGCACCAAGGTTAACCACCAGATCCCGCGATCTGGTCCGACTAACCAAATCAGAGGGGAGAGGACCCCTCCTACAACCAATAATGGCGTTCCGACCACGGGGGTCAGATCGGGGCACAAGGGGAACAACCGCCTTACGCTTACGGCTTCCCTGCTCCGGGGCAAGCAAAGGGTAAGAAGATGTTACCGGCCGATGAAGGGAACCACTCGCTGAGCCCTGAGCAAGGGCAGCAGCAGAGGGGGGTCTCTTACACGATGACCGGAGGAAGTATGGGGAAGGCACGGATGCTCGCCTCCCAGTAAAAGCGCGGCGATCAGATCGGACGGGAGCCATCACAGAGAGCGTCGCGAAGCTAGGGCACACTTTTTTCGCCAGAGAGATTCTTTTCTTCAATGCTTGTTGTTGTTCCCCCATATTAATTTATCAATCTATATTAAGTTGGCTGTAGCATTCAATTGTTAGACATAGCCTAATGACAATCATAGTTGTTGCAATTGGATTATGTTGCCTTCTTTTGATTCCTTAATAAATTTGAAAACAAGGGTATTGAAATAAATATCTTTTTAACAGCTGTATTAACATTAAATTGGTAGATGTTTAAGTGAAAATCTCGACACAAAAAACCCTTATTAAAATAGTAGATAAAATGTAGGACTTCGAAATTTAATGTTAAGTTGTGATAACATAATACCTTCGTCAACTCCTTTGTTGAGATAATTTTGTGCAATTGTATTGGTGTTGATAGTAATTTTTCTTAAACAAGTCAAGCTCTTCCATAGTTTTCGAAAGTTTCCACGATCTCTTACCCTTTTACGTAATCAGGTCTGACAAAGGCCATAGTTGTCACATATTGACTTGTTTAGAGCATTAGTGAACGTCCATGGTCAAATATTGTCTGATCTTAGTAGGATACGGCAAAGAAGGCATATCTCTCGCCTTGTCGAAGAGATTCCCAAATCAAATGAAATAAAATCCATGACTTTCGCATTATTATGCGTGAAAAATGAAGGTATACGTCTATCTGTAATTACTTGATCTACTCATAAAATATTGTACATAAACAATAGAAAAAAAATTATGAAAATTTAGTAGTCTTATAGTCAAATATCTTTTCTTTTTTTTTTGTTATCGATTTATATTAATTTTTTTACATACTCCTAAACTCGGATCTAGGAGGTGTGACAAGTTTTAACTTTTCCAAATCACATGACAATGATACATTGTCTTTATAGTTAAATATTTAATATGATTATAATATATATTAAAAATCATTTCCAAATATAACAAATTGTCCATCATAATGGAACTTTGAAACCTCGCGCCACCGGACCACCATCATCTTGTCTCTCCATCATCACGTCTTTCCAGGCAATTCTGTACAAGTGGGAGACTAATTTTGGACTCGTGGCTCATCACTGACACTAACGAGAAGACCATTTCACAGGTAGAACAATCTAGAAACTTGGATATAACGTAGAGCCTTAGCTTTTCTTTGGGTGTGCAATAAGAAAAATAAAAATAAATAAAAAATAATATTAATATTCTAATAATATTGATATTCAATTTAAAAATAATTATATTTTAAAGATGAATAAATGTACATACATTTGAATAAATATCAGAAATAAATATTGAACTATATAAAAAACATATAGATTAATATTAATAATAACCAATTTCACTATCAAAATATATATCTAATTTAAAATACATATACATTATATTATAAATACATTAATTTTTAAACAAAAAATAAATATATCATATACATACATGTATCAGAACACCTTTATTCCACCCTTAATAATCAATTTCACTATCAAAATATATATCTAATTTAAAATATAAATACATTATATTATATATACATTAATTTTTAAACAAAAAACAAATATATCATATATACATACATGTTAACATGTATCAGAACACCTTTATTCTACCATTATGACGGATTAACTATTCTAAAATAAGTAAATCACAATACGAATTAATATTCGGAGTTTATTTCAAATTTACACAACTAAACAGAATACTTATTTTTATTTTGAAATTATTCCAAGTATTATTTCTAAAACCAATTAAGAACTTAGAAGTTAAAATACAAGCCAAAGAAAACAAATGCATAAGAAAATTACCCCAAAAGAGGTCACAATGCTAAACAGAACTTGGGAGAAAAACTAGAGTAGACAAACAAAATACAAATAGCTCTTAGTAAAAGCATGAACCATAATTTTCAGATTAAAGCATACAATCACTTCAGACATCATCTAAAGTCCATAGCACAGATGGGCAGAATTCATACATGCCCAACATCTACACCACTTAAACAGACATATAACGAGTTTTTTTTTTTTACACTACTAAAGCCGAATTCGAACCTGCAACCATTCGAGTGGTGGGAACATTGTCCAACCACTCGAGTGATTGTTATTCTGCACTTACATGGTGTGGTATCCTATTCAACAAATCTGCTTACTGCAGAACCACACAACCTTCTGGAAAATGTGTTGTAGCCGGTGGAACCTGAGACTGGAAAGGAGCTTCAGTGTTTTCATCGATTTTTTCGTCTTCTTCCGCCTCCACCAATCCTGTGGCTTCAAAGATATATGCCTTCACCTCCTTGAACCTTCCCTCGGAAAGAGAGACCTCAGCCAAAAGCCTCCAGGCATAGTCCTCCGATGCTTCATCATAGTCCTTCCTCCTCTTCAACACCATGTGCCCGCTGATCTCCCAGACAGCAGGGTTCACTTGAGTGTCCAACAGTTCCTGACTAACTTCACCAAGTGCTTGCTTCTCGGCATAGCACTGCAAATTTTCAAAGAATGAGATGAGTTCAAGACTGCCAATATCAACGATAAATGAAATCTTAAATCACTGAACAAATAATTTTTTAATCATGCATTTCAATTCAAGGGCATTGTATATATTGATTTGGTCTTGTTATATCTGAATTCTTAACTTAGAGACTTAGTCCTACTCTCCCAAATTTAGTTGGGTGGCTAGACTAATGGTGGATCTTTATCCCATCGCATATAAATTATTAAAAAAGCAACCATGCCCTTCTCCTAAAGCTAGTTTAGTATGCTACACTACATGATAGAAAGGAGATAGCTACCTGAGGGAAGAGAAAGATCCTCCTGCCAGAGTCTGAGATAAGCACATTGTAGGGGATATTATTTTCCTGGAGGCAAATGCAAGCACTGGATACCAAGTCCGAAAGATCATTTAAAGTGTTTCCACCTTCAAAAACCAGACCCCTCACCGGATAACCCAGTAAATGTGAGACAGTTACTCCACTCTTGCAAGATGCTTCAGTTACAGGTATCTTCTGGGTTGGGGCTTTTTCCACAGGGAAAGGCACAGATAAGTAGTAAGCCTGTGATTACAAAAGCCAACCCAAAAATTGAATCGGTATCAATAATTTAGCAAACTCCAAAATAGCCTATATGATAACTACACAAAGCAGGCAGAGCGTAACTAATGTGTCAGTGATTACCTGAAAGTGGAGGTGATTGATGGTGGCAAAGGCACCCAAGCTGTTGTAACCCAGTCTAAAGTATGGGCTTCCTGCTTCAGCAGCCATGTGAAGAGCAAGCAAGAAGCATTCTGGGTCAATTCGCTGGGACAAGCCCTCATGGACACGTGGGATCAGAAGGACATGGCCATACTCAATGGGACTAATCTGTCGATTCAGGAAGAACACGTCTCAATGAAAATTCATTGAAAATAAGTGTGCAAGTGTTGAAATTCTCAGATATAATCAATTTAATCATTGACTCGATCAACTTACATTGATTGCAAGGACATTGGTAGGACCATCTGTGCTAACAGGGGCCTTCTCAAAGTAACGAGCCTTGTCACCATTGCCCCCTTCAAAACGGAAGAGCACCTCTTCCTGCCCAGCCTTGGTGAAGTTGAACTTCTTAGGGTCAAATGGCTGAAGGACACAATCAACACGGAACTCCGTTGGGCGCTTCTTGAGGTGGCGACCCTCATTCAGCTGGGCAATGAACCCTTGCTCTCCAGGAATGACCTTGGTCTCACAGGCTGTGACATCATAACGGAACAAGCCCCTGCTCATCCTCTCCTCCCACTGTACAAACGAAACAGCAATCATAAACCACATGTAAGATTACATGGATAACTAAACACGTTTGGAACTATGTAAATCCTGTTCATCTGCCAGGAGATAAGAATTTACCTGCCCAAGCACCAAGGTGTTGAGGAAGTCAATTGGAGAATCCTCTTCAGATATGGATTTTCGCTTGGACGAATCATTCATATTTTTCTTAAATTCATAGAGAGGAAGCATCGAGACTGCATTGGGATAAAACAAACAAACCAGTTAGAATAACCACGTACTAAAACTAAAATTTTAGTCCAAACAAGCAGAAATCAAAACACGATCTAAATTTTCACTGTCCAACATGGTGGAACTAAAATACGGACATGAATAAATAACAATATCTCTACTACCATATTCAGCTATGAATGATAGTTACATGCTCACCCATATCAAAAAAATCATTAAAAAAGAGAAAAATAAATAAATCCCCTGCTCTGTACCATCTTAAACAATTGCTAATAATTGTGTTTAATTAAGAACCATGTTCTCAACCCAAAACCAAAACAATGTGAAAACAAATCATCTCCCTTCACAAATTAAAACAAAAAAAAACACCATTTTATATCCTCTTAAAATTTTGATCTCATCAGATAACGATATGTTTCAAGTTTCAACCCAAAAGCACAAACAACCGTTCCTAATAACTATCAATGTAAAATGAAAATTCGCATGTTGAAACAGCAAAAGAGCACAAAAAGTCAGAACTTTCGGAGATTTAACAAGCACTCACCGGGCAAGCAGCACTTTCCGAGGCAGTTCCGGCCACACCCGACGGCCACAGACGACCCATCCTCCTGGTAGTTGGACAACACGGTCGGAACCCTCTTGATGGTCAGGTTCAACATGGCGGCTACCCTTTTCAAAAACTCGAGAAGTACAACAAGAAGAAGGAGATGAAGAAAAAGAGACACACGACGACGACGGAAAAAACAATCTTATCTTTCTGAAAGAAAAAAAACCTACACAGACAGTGCAAAAAAAGATCCCCGCTTTTTCAACCTACTAGAACAAACTAACACGGGGTGGGGAAAGGAGTAAAAGAAGGTTAGACCACCGCCGGCGAGGAAGAGGAGGTCGGAGGGGCTGCCGCCTTCGGAGGGGAGAGCTCCTCTGCCTCCGTGCGGTGACGGGTTCCTTGTCGGGTTCGGGTTACTGGCTCCTATTCTGGTTGTCCTCGGGATGGTGCTGGCGGTGTCGTCCCCGGCCACGAGGTTGCGGCGGCGGCGGTGGATTCCCCGCCCGCCTTCTCCAAGCCTAGCCGTGGTTACCCAACTCCGATCCCTCTGCTTCTCCTCCTCCCACCTCTCTCTGCCTCTCTCTTCCTCTCTCTCTCTGGCTTCTCTATGGTTTGTGGTGTGAGGAGGTGGGAGGGGAAGAGAGAAGGAATTTATAGGAGGGGGGGGGAATCACTTCCACAAAAATTGGTCCTGGGTCCTGTTTGTTTGGCGTTTTTTTTAATACATAAGTATACTCTTATGGGAGTATATACAAGTATACGAGAATCTTTGCTTTTACATGTATACTCTTTCAGTCTTTTGGATAGCGGTAGGGTCGGACGGTGCGGATGTGAGGCCACACCCAATGGTAGTAGAGTTGGGAAACGGAACGGGTCGGTGTCGAAGGCTGGTCTAGGTCAGACTGGGTCGGATCGTTTCCTACAAATCATGGATTCTACACGGTCCATGGTTCGTATGTGGGTCGGATCGAATCAGATCGAGTTATTGGGTCTAAATTGAAATTTTTTTTTTATTAATAAAAAATATTTGAAATATAATAATTTTTTTACATAAAAAATATAAAAGATATTTACATCATTTATTTTACATTTTTTTTAAAAAAAATTACATCAAGAATTATTTATTTAGAAGGTCTATTCTACGTATTGAAGTTGAGAGGATGTGAGGCCACACCCAACGGTTTCGTCCAGAAAAGAATCAAACTTGTTTCTCAACCATATCTGACCTTACGTTGTGATTAGTGGGTGGTGTGGCCATTATGGTAAAATTAACTAAGTATATACAAAGAGATATGTTTCCATTATAAGTTTTTTAAATGGTTCAAAGGAAATAGAGAGGAATCCATACTAAATCTAAAATGTTAGAAGTACAGCTAATCGAGATACCGTCGTCCACAAATGCTTGTCCGACATCTGAGATTCCTCAATCTTGTCGTATTTAAGTGTAAATTAAAGTTTTTTCTTTAATTATTCGTATTTCTTAGTATAATATTTTAAATTTTTTTTCATTACAATTTATCTTTTTTAACTATCGCTGTAAAATAACATGGCCTCTTTCGATAAGTTTGAATGATTGTATTTTTTGAACAAATTTGTTCCTCTTCTTGTCTTCTTTTATTTACTTTCTATAGCTATTCAAATTTTTTAACTTAATACTTAAAAAAAAAAACAATTTGTCTCTCTTAATTACATTTTTTAATTAATAAGACATTTCTGCCGTGTTTGATGAGTCATATGACTTTTACAATATTTCTCATGCTTTTCTATCTTCCTCTATTTTTTTCTACATCATACACACTAAGTCCAACTTCACTATCAATTTTTATATGTACAAAGTGATACATTTCCATTATACCTCGACATATCGTCCACAAGTGCATGCCTGATGTCCGATATTCTTCAATTACGTCTTGTAATATATTCAAGGGTAAATTCTAATTTATTTTCTTCAACTATTTGTATTTTTCAATTTGGTATCTTAAATCTTTTTTTTTTCAATTTACCTCTTTCAACTGCCTTCAATAAATAACAAGACCTTTTCCTTCAAGTTTGAAGGATTACAGTATTTTTTTAGACAAATTTGTCCTTCTTTCCATTTTCTTTAATTTACCTCCTTTAACTATTCAAGTTTCTGAACTTAATACTTTAAAGCTTTTTTGATTACAACTTACACTCATCAACAACTACCTCTGTTAAACAATAAGACCATTCAATTAAGTTTGAAGAGTTATGTAACTTTTACAATATTTCTTTTGGACAAATTTGTTATTCTTTATCATCTTCCTCTTCTCCATCTTTTCTTATTTTTTCTACATCATAAATCTTAAACCCAACTTCGCCACTAAAATTTTCTCCTTTCATCTTCTTTTTTAAACCTTTTCTGTCTTTTTTTGATAAACTGATGGTCTCGAACTTCATTAACATCATAAGAAGATCTCGAACTTCTTCCCTGCTACCATCAACATATCTCAATCAAAGATCTCAATCCATTCGTAAAGGTTGTCAGTACTTGAAAATTGTATTGGGGGGGGGAGGGGGTAAGAAAGAAAGGGTTCCATAGGAATAACATTCGAGTTGGATTCTGTAGGACTGAGAAGAGAAATTATTTCTAACTGAAAGTAAAACGATCAAACAAAGTAAAAATTTAACAATGTTTATGCAAAAAAGTTGTTTATTATAATTTATCAAGATTGAAGGGGCCAAATTGTAATAAAAAAAGTTTAGAATATTAAGATACAAAATCAAATAGTTGCAAAGGGTAACTATGATTTTACCTTAGAATGGTAAATTGTAGATGAGAAAATGGTCAAACTATGCAAAATTTTAACGTTGTTTACTTAAAAAGAGAATTTATTATAATTTACCATAGTAGAGAGAAACAAGTTGTAACGAAAAAAAAGAAAAAGAAGCTACTAAGTAGAAAAATGTGAATAGTTAAGTAATATAAACTATAATTTACCCTATATTCAAAGACCAAGCAAACATTAATAGACATGTTTTCAACATGATGATAAAAATATAACAATATCCTTAAATTATGCTATTTCAATACTTAATACTTATTATTTTTCATGTCTCGCAAAATTTCTACATTGTTGCGTTTTTTTAGCATCTTAGGTTCATAATTTTGCTAAAGAATATAGTTTCTAATGGGTCCTTAATATGTTTGTCTCAGCTTAGCTTCCTGGTAGTGGTGTCATAGCCGCCAGGAATTATTAATATAGATAATGTTTTCCAAAACAATGTTCCTATAAATGCCTATATGAATAATCCTGTAGGTACATGTGTAGTGGATAAGTGAGGAGGGGTGGGGAGGTGAGACGCATGACAGGAGAAAAACAGGAATAGCAGAGAAGTTGCGTAATACACAAGGAAATGAAATCGATAAATGGGGAAGTGGAGAAAGAGACAGTACTGGTGGAGGACAAAGGAAAGAGAGAGAGGGGAAGGAGGAAAATGAGACCTTTCTTCTTTTATTCAATGGTGGTGTTAATCAGACACTGGGAGTGGGAACAATAGGAGGGAAAATACACAAGTGAGGTCGATAGATGGGGAAGAGGAGAAAGAGACACTAGTGGTGAAGGACAAAAAGGAAAGGGGAGGGAAACAATGGAAGGAGAAAAAGGGAATCTTTCTTTTTTTATTCAATGGTCTTAATTAGTCACTGGGAGTGGGGAACAATAGGAGGGACAAAAAAGAGAGGAGACCTTTCCTTTTCTTATGTAATGATCCTAATCAAATGTCTATAGGAAAAGTTCTGTAGACTTTTTTCACGTGTTTGTTTGGCCAAATGTTATATTATTTTTACATTTTTAAGAGAGATGCCAAAATCAAAATGAGCACACCAAACACTTCATAGATGAAGAGGACAAATATTATACTTTTTTTAATTTAACAAAACATGAAAATTCAACGCCGTTGGCATCAAGTGATCAATCCTATTTCAATAGAATATTTTATTATTAAATTGAGGAAAAAAATTCTACCAAAATGTAGTTCACATTTTCCTTATGCTGAAGTTCATAATATTTTAACTGATAATACAAAGAAACATGATTCAAAAACACTTTGGTTTGAGCTTTCGATTGATTCGCATGTGATACTTTCTCTTAAAATGAGATTCAGCTTGAATAAAGTAGTTAGATACTATACATTATAAAATTCATGAGATTTTATGTACTTTAGGTGTGGATATTTAATTAAGAAGCATGATTCAAATTAAGCACTTATGCTTAATCGGCTATATTGTTAGTGAGAAATCAAAGTACTTTATGATTAATACAATAGACAAAAAAGTGGAATCATAATAATAATAAAAGACTCTGGGGTTGGTGGCTGTGGCTTCACCACATCACCATTTTATTGCAGTGGAATCAAAATATATGTTCTTTAATTTTCAACAGCTACAGCTTGCATTCTAGACGATTCTTTATGTCCACTTGGTCATCTTCCAATGAAAAACCTGTAATGAGTTTAAAGTTCTCTCAACCACTGTGACAATGAGACATTATCTTGATGTGAATATTGTTGAATACGTGGACAGTATCTCGTCACGTATATGGGCAAGCAACTTGGATTACCTCGAGTCCCGTGGAGGGATGGAATAATCTTGGAATTAAACCATATTCATGTTTTATCAAAATGGTGGGTGTAACAGAAGTTTCGACCGTAGGGAACCGACCAAACAGAAATAGTCATGCTCTTATATCCCACAAGCATATCTATCATAAAATCAAGCAAGAGCTTGAAGTGTGGATGTCACGACACACAGAGGCTACAGTAAATTTATAGGTGATGATGCGTTACCAAACTAAGCACGGCTTGTAACAAGTTGAGCTGGATGTACAAGGTGCTGATTAAAATACTGCAAAAATACACGTCAATATTTGGAACCTCGAACTCAATTATGGCACACTAACCACACATGGCGTGTGTAATACGTTGAGCCGAATATGAATAGGAAAGAATGGCGAGGTCACGGAAGAATTGGCCAATGGGGGTGATACGGAGAAATTACACCCTAATGCTCACGCAATATGAATGACGAATATACTGTTACTGGCAATATTTTTCCCAGTAAATAAATATAATGTTTGTGGTCGAGAATACGAGCATGGGGTGTTGGTGAGAAAGGCGGGCAATTTTGGCAGACGTCGTGACTTGTAGCTTGCGACTTGCAGAGTTGCAGGCCATGCAACAAACTTCCGTCCCAACTTCTGCCACTTGTCTCCTACTGTGGCAATAATGCACTCATGGCCATCGCCCATGGCTGTCTGTTTTCAGTTGTGCCTTTGTCCACCACAAAGGTCCCACATTCGACCGCAGTGGACATGTGGCCCAGAAAACCTTACTTGTCGTAATCGTAGAGTGTTGGGTTAGCGGAGGTACGACCGCCTCTCCCCGGTGGTTCACATGCTTCCATCAAAGTAAGCCCTACGTAAAGGAGAAAATATAGGTATAACATCTAAAACAATCGATAATTTGAATGTATCATCATAAATTTTGAAAATTCAACTATATCATTGGGTCTTCTTTTCTATTCATATATGACATCAACGTCATCTAATGAGTTAAAAATAAAATTAGATTAGTTAAAAAATCAATATAAGTGTGTAAAAAGACTAATCCATCTCTACCACCATCTTTACCATTATTTTCATCTTAAACCCTAAAACATCGCCTTTACCATTACTTTTTTCATCTAACCTACATATCTAATTCCTCAGCTCGAATGGTCCATTGAGAGTCTTATTTTAGACTCGTTTTCACAAAGGCATTAGGGTGGAACTATAGATAGTCTAATTAAAAAAAAATGAGTCCTTTGTTGACTTATGATCATGCTTTTAGTTCTTGATGATAGAAGGGAAAGAGGCGAGGAGAAAAGTATAGATCAAGAAAGTGCGTATCCTCCATTAAAGGAGATCAAGGTTTTGATTTGAAATGAAGTGTAGAAATAAGGAATAAGTTTAAAAATTAGCATTAAAGAACATTCCATTAAATCTAATTTAGAAACTGACTTGATAATATATATGTTAAAAAAAGGATTTAATTATAGACCTAAACTTCTAAAATTTACAATGATAAATTCAGACTTTTACCCATTTTGAATGATATGTTTCCCCGGATATAAATCAATATGTGAAAGGGATCATATGGATTTTCTGCTAGGTTCATATGCACCAGTCAGGCAGTCACATTAAAGCGTACGCATGCCAAAAAAGGTGTACGCATGGAAAACGTTTTATGTTGGAAGTGCTTAGTGCGTGCTACGTCCTACAGGAATATTAGTACATTACGAACTTGAAATATCAATAGTCAACCACCACAATATCAGACTGATTATGGGAATACTAGACGACGATGAGTACAATTTTGATTGCCATAAAGTCCCATGGCATTTTTTGTGTGCGGAATATGGATGGAGAATCCGTACATGAGTAGCAAACAAGATCGATATCTATCTACTTCCACAATTTCCTTAGAGACATGTTCTTCTCCGTCTCCTTCTTCATGACCTTGGCAACAGCCATCTCGAAATCTTCTTGGGTCACATGAACTCTTCTCTCCCTCAGAGCAAACATCCCTGCTTCCGTGCACACCGCCTGTGAATGGTAACAAAGATTAGTAGAGTTTGGGGATCAAATCGATCGGTCTTTCCACTAATGCCTGTTAATAACAAAGATTAGTAGACCTTGAAATCTTAGACTGTAACATCTGCAGGGATTTTACCCAAATAATGCCAATAGAAGAAGAATGTCGGGCAATGAAAAGTGATATTGTACCTTAAGTTCTGCACCGGAAGCACCATTCATCTTTTCAGCAATCTTCTTCAGATCAATCCCACGCATCAAGTTCATTTTTCTCGAGTGAATTTTTAATATATCCCAACGGGACTGAGAATAATTGGGGGAATGACATCAGGATATAAAAATGACGTGAAGCTATGTATTATGAGAATTCTGTATGGGAAAAAAATGAAAAATAAACTGCAAAATGCATGATTTGAGGCCCCATATAAGTAGATAAGTTACCTCTTCATTGGGATTTGGAAACTCGATTTTTCTGTCTATTCGACCAGGCCTGAGGAGGGCTTGATCAAGAATATCAATCCTGTTTGTAGCCATCAAAACCTGTGATACACCCAATATCAAACAGGGATGCACAAAGTCTGCACCAAGTATAGTTTTGAAAATACTCAATAGGAAAATATAAGCACCTTGATCTTGTTTGAAGCCTCGAATCCGTCGAGCTGGTTGAGCAGCTCAAGCATTGTACGCTGCACTTCACTATCCCCATTGCCAGATCCAGATTCCATTCGGGCAGATCCGATACTGTCAATCTCATCCATGAAAATGATTGATGGAGCATGTTCCCTATAAAAGGAAAAAAGGGAATCATTAATAGCACAAACTATTAATCAAATGTAGACTTTCACCACAAATCCTTATGCCCTTGTCACATCAATGCGAAGAAAAAAATAAAGATACATACAAGAGTCCTTTTTTCATTTATAAGACATGCTTTATTAGTATTAGCAACCACCCTACCTCACTCCATTATTATACTTTATCATTTATCAACAACATTTTAAAAAAGAGAGTTAAATATGCTGCCAGGAGGAATTATAACTTATATCATACCCTGCCATAACAAAAAGTTCGTATCTTAAGCATACCTTGCCATAACAAAAAGTTCTCGAACCATTCTGGAACCCTCTCCAATGTATTTCTGAACCAGTTCAGAACCAGACACTCGGATGAATGTGCAGTCAGTGTGATGAGCCACAGCCCTGGCAAGCAAAGTTTTTCCTGTGCCAGGTGGGCCATAAAGCAAGACACCCTGAAATAAAAATGTAAAATTGAATTAGTTTTTAACAAATACTAATTTAGATAGAAGATGAAATGATAAATACAAACGGTGCAAACCTTTGGCTGTGCAATTCCAAGACTCTCAAATAACTCAGGATGTTTGATTGGAAGCTCGATGACCTGAAAATGATAGAACCATTTCAGAATGTATTTATGATTCATGATCATTTAAAACAAGCACTCACATGAAAGACATCATGTGTAAAAGCCTAAACTAGACAACAAAGACAACTGAATAAAAGATAGACCCATAGAAATTTCAAATTTGTAACATCAAAAAGGGACGAGTGAGATCTGGGAAGTAGCAAGACCTCTTTGATCTCTTTGATTTGCTGATCAAGACCACCAATCATGTCATAAGTAGAATCTGGAACCTTTTCCACTTTCATAAGATTAACCAAAGGGTCAACTTTGCTGGGCAAGATCAAGTGAAGAACGTAACTGTCATTGCGTAGAGCTACTCTGGTTGATGGAGTGATCTTTGTTATATCAATGCTCTTATCAATATCAACAACATATTTTCCTTCTGGGTGGACCTGAGAAATAGTACATGGGATTTATACATAATCATATGATGAATGGATTGTATTTAAATGAAAATGTCTCAAGGGAAAAATAACAAGAAAATCGACTAGTGGGTTTGAAGATGCAATCAAGACCATGGACCAAGTAAGGTGCAGTAAATGTAATACTGTGATGACTTGTTGACTTGCAAGTGCTAGCAACTCTTCTCTCCCCTTCTGGATGAACAGTAGCACTTTGATAGGGCATGCCAACGTACCATGTTAAAAATGGCAAAAGGCATGTATAGATATAAAACTTGATGAAAATCATTAAGATTGTATTTCCATACTATTCATTTTAAAATTTATGGTGCAATAAAAAAAAAGATGAATTGTCTAATCATATCTCAAAGCACCACCTTTCCCTTGAACTGACATTACGAGAATCATGTGGCTGTATCAGTATCTCTGAGATAAAAGTGAATGGGTACTGTTATAAGAACTACAAAAAACTGATGTCATTCTGAAATGTGGGTAAGAACATATGGAAGAGCAGGTGCAAATATTGAAAGTTAAAATGCCAATATATACCATAAATGTCAGGACTAATAACACAGATTGGGCAGATTCTGGTCGATTGGGGTTTTTTTAGCAGTATCAACTGACTCAGTGGACTGCAGTTTCTGACTTATGGCGATTTAAGGTAATACATGGTGTAATGTGGGCAGAGAGAAAGAGGGGAACTCGTTCTAAATTTAGCATATGGTTTGCATGATTTTGGAGTAGAAAGACTTGGAAGAAATTCCATGTCTGCTATCTGGTTTGGTCAACTCATGAAGTTCAGCGAAAAAACATATTTTGTGTGTGTGTGTGTGTGGGGGGGGGGGGGGGGGGGGGG
>JAMKQA010010692.1:0-32293 GCA_024699735.1 Posidonia australis
TTTTTGCATGATTTTTCGTGTGTATGGTTTTCCTTGTCTTCCATAATAGATTAGGTGGCGACTCCGTTTTATTTTGCTTTTTCGACGTGATTTTGCCGACCGATTTCGCATTCATTTGCGGGATCTCCTCGCCGGCATGGTTACAAGGCCCAACTATCAATTTCCTTGTCCATAGCCAAATTACACAATCCCCTGCTCAACATACCGCACCAACCTATCCTTCTGCCCAGTAAGATATGTGGACCCCACCAAGCTATCACTCCCATCATCATCTAGGAGCAACCCCACCGTATCATACCCCATCCAGTACACTGGCTCAACCCTCCTTCCTTCCTCAGTATGGTACTCCTCTACAACAGCAGTTCCTACAATTTTAAGGGTGCCAAGGCCAGGGGCAGTTAGTCACTCTAAGGGCAGATATCAAGAAGATAATCTTAAATGCACTAGTTGAGGTGGGAGTTACATCTAAGGCACTAGTTGGCTTTGTCATGTCCAAGTTTCCATCTTTCATCTTACCGCCCAGGTTCAAGTTGCCCAAAACACTAAAGTATGATTGGATAGTTGATTCGAGAAGTTATCTTGCTACATTCACCATGGACGCCCTGCCTATCAACACGATAATGGGCTCACGGTTTATCTCTTCTTCAAAAGTCTAGAAGGAGAAGCACTGAAATGGTTCAACATGCTCACCGCCTATGACCTTAGTGACTTCAAGATTGTGTTGGACAAGTTTGTAAAGTAGTATATCCACCATATCTGGCACAAGTCGATAATTGGGGACCTCCTCGTCGAAAAGATGAAGCTAGATGAAGATTTCACCACCTATGCCAATAGATGGAGAGACATGGCAGCCCAAACAGAATGTCGTATCTCTGAAGACCAGGCAGTCGATGTCATCGCTCAGAACACTACTAGGGCATTCAAAGCAGGCCTATTGATAGACGATTTCTAAACATACTCCCAGCTGTATGACATAGCTATAGGGGTCCTTCGTAAAAAAAAGGACCTGTCATTTCTGGAGTCTAAAGGAAGGGGCCAGAAGAAGACCACAGGCTACACATACGAAGGGATTACAAGCGATATGGCCCAAGTCTCCATTCATTAAGGACACCATGAACTACTAGTCCAACGCTAGGAACAATCAGTACAGTCGGTGTTGTATCAGGGGCAGCTAGCATAGTCAGTGCCATATCAGCATCAGCCCGTCCAACCACAACAACATCAGAGGTAATGCCAGTATCAACCATTGCACCAACTAGTTCAATAGCAACCTCGACAATATCAACAGCAGCAACAACCCCAGTGCCAGCATTCTCCCACTCACCAAAACTAAGCCCAACAGGAGCAACAACAAAGGCAATAACAGAATCAGAAGGGCTATCATGTCGTCCTTCCACCGTAGAGTTACCACGAAATTGAAGAGCAGGACCAAGAGCCACTTCCAGCACCACTCAATTATGTTTTTGAAATGCTGGAAAGGTGTGGAAGCTCACTGCCTGATCATCCAATAATATACATGGAGGAGAATGAAGACGAGCCAATAATGCCTGAGCTAGTGGATGTCGAGTGCATGCAAACAAAACCAAATCTGAAAGCCACCAGCCGAAGAAAAGGAGGTCCCTGAGACATCTAACGGAACTTGGGAAGACATGCCCATCTACGATGAGTATGACTACCAGGATGACATAGGGGACAGCCAACAGGTCCAAGAAATGCTAGCCGAAGGCATTGTGGCCTACATCAACCAAGGACCTCCTTCAATACAAGAAGAGTTCGCTCGAGATCGGCCAATCTATGATGAATATGCTGATGCAGACTAGTATGATCTAGATGCCACCGTCCACTTGCTCTGCTAGCACCCTCATGAAGCTCGTGCTAGGGATGAGCCTCCTCCTAAGCCTCTAAACACTAAAGAGAGAGCAGCGGAACCCACGAGGGACATACATGAGTACCTTGGTTGCGAAGACAATGACGGCCATATCTTGAGTAGAAATGAAAGGCTAATACGGTTATCACAAGGAGACAGAGCCACTAGGGACACATTAGAGGAACCAAGCCAGGACCAATCCAACTGTGATCCTGAAAAGGCCAAGACTGGGCGCAAACCAAACGAAAAACACCAAGATGCGCCTACACTAGCAATCCAATGCTCAACGCCAGGGGTAGGCTCATGCAACCATCTCACAAGTATACCCCTCCATTTGGGGAGGGAAATCTGAAACTTGACTTAGCCCAACTAGGGCAAGGTCATTATTCATTTCAAAAATTTGTAAATAAAACATTTAATTTTTGCTTGAACATTCCCTTTTATTTGTCTTTGTTATTTTGTATGCTAGGATAGCCGTAATAGAAAACAATAATAAAGATGAATGATGAGTGTAAGTCACACACCTGACCACTTAATCCATTAAGCAAAATTGAAAAAACATTATCTATGGTTTTCCTAAGCAGAGGACGTAACACCCAGGGAAGATCCACCCAATGGGTAGGATGACTTGAAAATTTCCTCAAATCGTTGGGAGTTACATGTACTCTAGAAGTACACCCTTCAATCAACATGCTAAAAGCCTAAAGAGGACCCAAGACCTAGTACAAGCTAAGGAAGAAAGTTATCTCCTGCATAGAAAAGAAGCTGAGCGACTAGGGTAACCTTAACCTTGTCCTATCTACACATACACCCGCATAGAGAGATGAGAGCAAAGCAAACTCAGAGCTTAGGCATATCATAAAAAGCCACTCACCTTGTACAGTGTGGCCTCCTAGCATAAGTCCAAGAAGGTAGTGATGGAGAAGCGTATCAAAACCAAACAACTTAGGAAGCGCCCAAAAGAAGGGAGAGCACGAAAAGCTGGGTACATTGTCATAGCATAAGTAGATGTACCGTCAGAGCATATGTCCAAGAAAGCAGCGATGGGCGAGCATCTACAGTCAAATAACCTAAGAGGGGAACCCCAAAAGAAAAAGAAAAGAAAAGAAAAAAATAAAGTAAGAAAAGCCAAACCCCAGGATTAGCTATAGGGGCATTAGGGCAAACCACTAGCGAGTGGCTTAAGAGTTATAACCAACGCAAGAGTTATAACCAACGTTGAGAGTCTTTTGAACCTTAAGTCTCCCCCACTACTCCATACAAATAGGCAAGGGACATGAAAACCCTAGAAACTCAAGGACTGAGTAAATAAGGAAAGTAATAATCAACTAAGGCTAATACGAAATCCTAAGTCCTCAAAAGGTCTAGGCATGATGAAAGGGGCAACTCGCTCACCTTGGATAGTACAAGGCAACAATGCTAAATGCATAAGAGGGAGGGTTGTGGTTGCATTCATCAAATCATCAATCAATAAAAAAATTCCCAAAAAAAATTAGAAAATCAGAAAAAACCCAAAATTATAATAAGTAGTGCCATTCACCTTACCTACAAGTGAAAACATAGTAAGTAAATAAATTGAAATTGGTTTGGCTAGTGATGCAACCATCAATCCACCAAGTATTAGACTAAAAACGTCTTACTGAAGCGTGCCTCCACGGCTTGGGTATATTTTGCCCCACAAAGACATTGCCCTACATTGATCTTAGAGCATCCACGAATGACTCACCATCGACATCCACGAGGCTCTGATTTTCCATCTCCCAACTGAGGCTAAGACAAATTCCCTCCACCTAATCTTAAGTATAGGGGAGTAAAGGATAACACTATAGTACCTTCCAAGATAGCTTAGCCAACCCTTCTAAGGTAGGGAAAGGTACACCCTTTTGATTACTAACATGTTGATTAAGTGTGCAAGTATAATTCCTCACCACGTGTTAGTACATCAAGCCCCATCGTGAGGTTACATCAAGTCCTACCATGGCATTACACTAAGTCCCTCTGAGAACAGACTCCCACCTTTGGAGTTTCAACAATGTATATAGACACACTGCCTTGACTACGAGGCAAAACCCCAGTTTGGCATAGAAATGATTCCTCCCACATCCGTTTCTTTATTCATAGAACTCCTTTAATTACCAAGTCGAGTTGTGAGACGACAGTTCTTTCCTGAGAGTACTAGTCATGCTCGAAGACAGAAAACACTTGACCACAATGAATTGCACTCATGCATTTTGCATATGTCTATATGGCTACAGACCACCCGTACCCCCACAGGCCTAACCTGCCATATGGACCATTCATTGCATATTGAATGTTGACCTTGTATTTGCATTATTGTTTGCTTGAATCATGCATCCATACATTTAAGTCTCAAGTATTGGAAGTGGAGCGCTAATGGAGAAATGGTCTTCAAGAGTGTTAGAAACCCTTAAAACGTGTGATCCTCCTAATGCCCAATCAAACAAAACCTATCTTATTTTATTTCAATCCAAGCAAGCTTTCAAACAAGAAGCCACAACAATTATCTCTTTATTTACCTTAGTTTTGACTCGTTGAAGTGTCACTCTACATGGTTGACATGGTCATGACACTGACTGCGACACATAGCCCCGGCTTGACCACGTCATGTCTGAGCCTTCAATATGATGGCATTCTTAATTACCCTTTTATTTCCTTTAGTTTTTGCCCCATTGAAGTGTCACTCTACATGGTTGACAGGTCTCGACACCAGTTGCGACACATGGCCCCAGCTTGACCCCTCCATGCCTGAGCCTTCAATATGACGTCATCCCTTAGTTTATCGAACCACTTGGTTGTGCGACCATGTCCCAAAACCAAGTCAGTTCACCTTCTCAGCTTTTGGCTGTGCGACCTTGTCCCAAAACCATTAGGTATAGACTTTTTGGAATTTGTGGCAGATCATTTGAGAGTGAGCTCCTTATTTCAGGAAATGCGCAATTGGGATATCATTCTTACCCTAAAGCCAATCTTGTTTCAAAATCAATTCCAAGGAAAGTGTAACGGCTCGAACCCGAACACGTTACCTAAATCATAGTATCATAAACAAAATTACACTAATTATAGTAAAATTAAATAACTGTAACTAAGGCTCACCTCTAGGAAACAATGTGCGGCTAGAAGCTCTGACTCCGACACCGGACTCGACTGCACACGATCATGCATATGAAACCCAAACAAGCATGCGTGAGTGACATCTAAGTCACCCAGTACGCACCCCAAACACACATAACAACGAAAAGCCAAAAACTCAACTTTAAATTTATAAAAACCTAGTTTTTATTTGAAGATCCAGTTGTGACCATGCCGGTGGAACCCTACATGGCTCTCCTTACGGTGCGTGGAAGCACATGAGGAGTCCCGATACGGTCACGGCAAAGATGGTGAATCCAGAGAAGAAGACTAGACTCGGAAACACCAAGGATAGATAAGAAAGGATAACGAAAGGAGTCGTCACCTAGTCTTTTAATGGAAAGACGAGGAAAACCAAACACGAAAGAAAACCAAGAAGAAAACAAGATGAAGAAAACATGTATGCTCCGTGCCTAATGGATGTAATGCACAAATCAATGCGGGTCAGAGAAAGAGTAAGGATTCTTGTTACGCATGGGGAAGGGGTTTGGCACCCCCATGCATTCGAAGAACTCAGTCTTTCTAGGTTTCCTACTTGCTAAATGGTCTATTGGGTGTGTGCTTACCTATTCTGAATGGATGTGATAAAGATGACTGGAAAACATGCCAAATCAAAGAGAAGAAAAGAATAAAAGGGAAAAAGATAATCCAAGGGACAAATGTAGGCATTGAGAATGCCGCTTTACTGTACGCCCGTGGGCGATGAGGAAAATCGTAAAAATCGAGAAACTCTCAGAAAGCGTCTCACAAATCAGCGGAAATTTGAATAAATCCGAGAAAGTCAAATTAGGAAAAATAATCCTCATTCGGAACAATGTCGGCATTGTTAAGTCTATTAATGTACGCCCTCGAGCGATGGAAAGCCAAATCAAGTCAAAGATCACGAAAGTCGGAAGAAATCCAGGAAACGATGAGAAAACTAAGCTTGAAATGAGTTAGAAATGAGTGCACGATGAAAGGAAGAAGGCACATGAAAAAGTGCAACAAATTGTGCAAAATGCATGTAAGAGTGTAAAAATGTAAATTCCAGGGCTTTTGTGCAAAATTCCCAAATTCTGAGTGAAAATTTAAATTCTGAAGCTAAATCATCAAAAATACATAGGAAAACACATTTCATGTAATTTTGAAAAAATCTGGGGTCAAATGTGCAAAATTGTGCATTTTTTTATCAAACTAAAGATTCCTAGGGGTTAATATGCAATTTTGCCATCAAAACATGTATTTAATGCAATTCTATGAAACTTTAGGGTAAAATATGCAAGAAAAAGAATCTGTTTGAAAACAAAAAGTTTCAGGGACTGACATGTAAATTTACCATAAAAACATGCACTCAGTGAGGAATCAGTGAAATTCAGGGGCTAGAATGCAATTTAGGTCACATTTGAGCAAATATTTAATTTCACAGGGTTTAATTCGCAATTTAAAGAAGGAAATATGCATTAAGAGTTATTTTGATGAAGCTTAGGGATTTAAATGCAATTTAATTAGAGAAATATGCATTCAGAATTATTTTCAACAAAGTTCAGGGTTTTAAATGCAAAACTCTTAAACTTTAATACATGAAAAGAAACTCTGAGGGTTTTTGTCTAATTTTAAAGCATGGAAGGCATTAACAAGATTATTTAGGGGGCACATTGCGATATTTTCAAATCAAACTTTATTCAAACGATTTTAAAAAAATGCAAGGACCTAATTGTAAGAAAAAAGCCTACATGTAAGAAAAGAAGGACCTATCTGTAAGAAAACAAAAGTTTTAAAAGTTATTTAAAAGAAAACTTATTTTTTATTTTTTAAAATAGAAAAGGATCGATGGCCGTCGGTGACGGAACTCCGCCGTCGACGACCGCTAGAGATGTCACTCTGGACCATCCCAAAGCCTGAATCGAAGATCAGAAGACACGATGAGCAAGAGGGGAGGAGAAGAGGAGGATCTGGAGGTCTGGATCTAGGGTTCAATGGCTGGAGTGGGCCTCCCACCTCCCTTTCCGTCGGGACAGCTCCAGTGACGGTGCCAGAGAAGAAGGAGGTGCTGGACGGCTGTGGCGCGTCGGTCAGAGGTCCAGGAAGCTTGGCGGTGACGAGTGAGCATTTCCCCTTTTCCAGAATCAAGAATGGGACACTCCTCCCATCCTCGAACCTCGCTTGCCATCGCTGGGGAAGAAGACTGATCACAACGACTGATCGCGTGCCTCCTCCTCTGCCGCGCCTCCCCAAGCATCCAGAAACACTCCACGATGCA
This sequence comes from Posidonia australis, assembly GCA_024699735.1. Taxonomy (NCBI): domain Eukaryota; kingdom Viridiplantae; phylum Streptophyta; class Magnoliopsida; order Alismatales; family Posidoniaceae; genus Posidonia; species Posidonia australis. The sequence goes on from JAMKQA010010692.1 coordinate 7,257, forward strand.
CCCCCAACACTCCGGAGCCATCGAAGCCAAGCCCCAAGCCCTGGATCACCTTCGCAGTCGAGGAGGAGTGTCCCATTCTTGATTCACTGTCACCCAAACTGTATCATTCTTTCTTCGGGTTCGCGGCAAACCTGTCACAAAGTCCATCGACACATTTTCCCAATTCCACACTGGAACGTCCAGAGGTTGCAAAGTCTCTTTGGGCTTCTGGTGCTCTATTTTCACCATCTGGCAGGTTTCACACCTCGCCACATACTCAACAATCTCCCTCTTCATCCCAGGCCACCAAGAGTTCCTTTTCAGGTCGTTATACATCTTGGTGCTTCCTGAATGGATAGTGTATCTAGAGCGGTGAGCTTCATCCAACAAACTATTCTTGATTTCCTTTATTTGAGACACATATAATCTCAAATCATATCTCAACCCACTGTCTACCCCAACTGAAAAATGAGGGCATTACCAGTTTCCAGCTTCCTCTAGATATATGACACTTAAAAATCATATTACTAAGATGTGACAATTGCCTTAATCATCCTCGACCGAATAGACAAATTAGCCAGCACTACTCTAGTAGGACCCTGAGATTGTCTCCGTGGCCTGCACTCCATTAGTCCCTCTAACAATTTCCATTCATGGATCATCAAACTTGCCATGACATGAGTGCGCCTACTCAGAGCGTCTGCGACCACATTCGCCTTCCCTGGGTGGTACAACAAGCTGAAATCATAATCCTTAATGTACTCCACCCAGCGCCTCTGTCATAGGTTCAAATCCTTTTGAGTAAAGATGTATTTTAAACTCTTGTGATCTGTGTACACCTCAAATTTCTCGTTATACAAATAATGCCTCCAAATCTTCACGGCAAACATAACAGCTGCCATCTCTAAATCATGGGTGGGATAATTCTTCTCATGATCTTTCAACTAGCGCGAGGCGTACGCCACCACCCTACCATGCTGCTTCAGCACACATCCCAAACCAGTTCCATAGGCATCACTGTAGACTGTGAAACCACCACTCCCAAAGGGCAAAGCCAAAACTGGGGCCGACACCAGACGAGCCTTCAACTCATTTAACTTCTCCTTGCATTGCCAATCCCAGGCAAAGTGCACTTCCTTTCTAGTCATTCTGGTTAACGGTGCAGTAATCTTGGAGAAATCTTGAATGAATCTCCTATAGTATCCCGCCAGGCCGAGAAAACTTCTAATCTCAATTACTGTCTTCGGTCTGGTCCAACTGCTCACAGCTTCCACTTTGGTTGGATCTACCTTGATGCCTTCTCCTGAAATAATGTGACCAAGGAAAGACACATCTTCCAGCCAAAACTCACACTTGGAGAACTTGGCATAAAGCTGATGTTGCCTCAGCGTCTCTGGTACGATCCTCAAATGCCTCCAGTGAGCCTAAACATCTAGAGAATACACCAGAACATTATCCACAAAGATAACCACAAACTGATCCAAATAGGGCCTGAACACCCTATTCATCAGGTCCATAAAAGCAACCAGAGCATTCGTCAACCCGAATGACATAACCAGAAAATCATATTGTCTATAACGGGTGAGAAAGGCTGTCTTCTGCACATTCGACTCACTAATCGTCAACTGATGGTATCCAGACCTCAAGTCTATTTTGGAAAACACCGTTGCTCCCTGCAATTGGTCGAACAAATTGTCGATCCTAGGCAGTGGATACTTGTTCTTCACAGTGATCTGCTTCAACATCTGGTTGTCTATATAAAGCCGAAGTGAACCATCCTTCTTCTTGACAAACTGAACCGGTGCTCCCCAAGGTGAGACACTGGGACGAATGAATCCCTTATCCATCAGTTCCTGTAGTTGATTCCGAAGCTCCTTTAACTCAACAAGTGCCATCTTGTACAGAGCATTGGAAATAGGACTTGATCCCAGCACCAAATCAATCACAAACTCCACTTCCCGGTGTGGTGGCATTTCAGGCAATTCCTCTGAAAAACATCGGGATATTCCCTCACCACTGTCAAGTCCTGAATCTCGACCACCGGTGAAGTAGAAACTGTCACACAGGCCAAATAGCCCACACTGCCTCTTGCCAAATGATGATAGACCTTGAGAGCAGAAATCAGTTTTCTGGGTTCACCCGGTTTGGTGCCCTGTACCGTACACCAACCTTGGCCTAGACACTCTGCTAGAACTCTCCTCTTAGCACAATCTATAATGGTTGAGTGCTATGCCAGCTAGTCCATCCCCAGGATAATATCATATTCCTGCATATCCATTAGTATCAAGCTGGCCTGAAAATTCCTGTCCCCCAGCTGAATTTCAACTGGTCTTAGATATCTCCATGATAGACTGTCCTCTCCCAAGGGAGTGACTACATCTAGGTGGAATGCCAATCTGGCTGGCCTAGTCCCGATCTCAGAAGCAAATGACTCAGAGATAAAAGAAAATGAACTCCTAGAGTCGAACAAGACTCGGGCCATCCGATCAGCCACAAGAAAAGATCTTATAGTCAACACACCATAACCATAATCATAATCATAATAAAAGATAGTGTTGATCATATACAGGACCAATCATTATAGGACAGGACTTAACTCATACAGCCATTCTAGTTTTCACCTTCTACCACATCACCAGATGGACTAGCATCTAGGGCAGCAATGAAGAACACTCTCCCCTTAGTAGGCTGACGTGGTGCATCTCCCACTGGCTTCGGCTGACTGGGATAGTCCTTCTGGTAATGCCCAGACTTCCCACAGCTGTAGCATACTACACTGTCTAAATTCCTCTGCCTGTGCCAACACTACGCCGCTACATGCCCCTTCTTGCCACAAACATAGCACGGTCCCACCTGTGGGCTGCTGCTGGACCCTGCGTGGCTGAAACCTATACTCTCTTCTCTACCATAGGTAGGTCGTTGCTTCCGCTTCATTCCAGAGCTGCTAGAAATCCTAGAACTTGGCGCTCCAGTCACTAACGGTCGATAAACAGAGGGTCGAGAGACAGACTTTCTCCCCTTTTCCTGCTTGGGATACTCCTCTTGGAATAGTCTACGATTATCCTCATAGCGGCTCGCAAGTTCAACAACATCTGCTAAGGTCTGGCATCTGAAGCCAATAACTCCGGATCTCAGCACAGGGTTAAGCCCTTCCGCAAACCTCTGGCTCTATTCTTCTCAGAAATTACAGCTTGAGAGAACTACTTCAGCCGAAGAAAGAATGACTCATACTCAGCCACAGTCTGGCTCCCCTGTTTCAAGTTTTTGAATTCTCTGTCCATCTTATCCCTCTCATGCTCAGGGAAAAACCTTTCATAGAATACCTCTCGAAATTCTTTCCAAGAGATCATCAGCAAGTCCGCATTCGGAAATTCAGTGCGGCGCATTGTCCTCCACCACTGATCCGCAGCACCTTTGAGCTGAAATGCCGCGATCCAGACCCACTTCTCCGCTAGACACTCGATCCCCTCTAGGATCTTCTCCACCTCCAGGAACCAAGCCTCACACTCCTCTGGTGTGCCACTTCCATCAAAAGTCGGCGAGCCAAGCTGGCGGAACTACTTGATCCATAGGTCTCCCTTCGCCTCATCCCAACTGCTGTTATCGAAGGACTGGGCGAAACCCCACATCATCTTGCCGAACTCTCGTCTCATATCCCTCCATGCACTACCATTTCCCGTCTCGGAGTCGGGTACAGGGGCCTTGCCACGGCTACGGCCTCGGTGAGACATCTTCTTGCTAGCACAACAAAACACAACAATCAAAAATTCAGGTGCACAACTCTCTATTGTGCAGTCCTAGGGAGCCACTAGACTAGACATCACCAAGCCGATGCACTAGGTGTAACCTTAGCTTTGATACCACTCTGTAACGCCCTAAAACCGGACACATTAAACAAATCATAGTATTATAAGCAAAATTACACTAATTACAGTAAAATTAAATAACTATAACTAAAGCTTATCTCTAGGAAACAATGTGCGGCTAGAAGCTCCAACTCTGGCACCGGACTCGACTGCAAACGATCTGCATTTGAAAACCAAACAAGCATGCATGAGTGACATCTAAGTCACCCAGTACGCGCCCCAAACACACAAAACAACGAAAAGCAGAAAACTCAACTTTAAATTTATAAAAACTTAGTTTTTATTTGAAGATCTAGTTTAAAACATCCTTGTCCTTGCTTTTGGAATCATTTGGGAATCTGTTCCCAAGGTTATACTCTTTTCAAAACCCATATTTCTTTTCTTTTCAAAACGTTTGGAAGTTTATTCCAAATCATATTCTCCTTCAGAAACACACATTTGCATTTTCTTTTGAAAACATTTGGAAATCATTTTCCAAAACATGCCCTTTTTCAATACTTGGGATTCCTTCCCAAAACCAAAATCACTTTCAAAACTCATATTTCTGACCAGATCCAGCCTAAAATGCAATGCCACTTGGCTCAAAACCAAAGCATACATACTGGCTGGTAATTGGTTAAAACACAATTCTTATTTTATTTTAGGATTTTTAAGACCACTCATAAGTCCAATCCCAAACAAACCACATTTCTTTCCATTTCTTAAAATCACATTCTTTTCTTATTCATTTCCACTTTTCTTTACTGATGTTACCTTGAGTAGGGGTAACCAGGTACACAAGTAGTAGGCGAGGACACCATTTTCCCTACCTCCCTGCACTGCCGTGGTAAAATTCCCTTTGCGGGATGCCACTGCCCTAGCCAACCAGCCTCAATCTTTTTCATACATGCACGAGGATATGTCTTTGTCTGACGCCCCATAGGTGACCCGAACAACTAGTTACAACGACCCAGGCTCAGCCTACACCGTCGGTGACCCGAACAACTAGGTTCAATAACCTAGGCTCAGCCTACACCGTCATGAGCTCGGTGACCTGAACAACTAGGTTCAATGACCCAGGCTCAGCCTACACCGTCTCAAGCTCAGTAACCATAGTCGTGTTTGGCAACTGGTATCATTGGAGCCTCATACTCCTACCACATTGTCGACACCAACCCCCGTGGTTTCTTAACACATTATTAGTGTTTCATTTTCAAAACTCTTTAAGCTTTCCTTTTCAAAACCATTTTCATTTCATTCTTTTTCATTGCAGGAATCTGTTTCCATGCAATACTTGACCCTCTTCTGGGGTCCCAAATCAATCCATGAAAAACCATGTATTTTGAAATCATGATTGGGTCTCATGCCCAAAACCACACCCAATCAACCATTTCATTCATTCTTGGTGTCTAAAACCCAAAACCATGCCTAAATCCACTTATTTGGGTTCCATATTCTTCCATGCCATTTACATGGGGAAAAATTCATTTAAAACCTTTTATTTCCATTATTTGTGCCCATTTGTTCACATGGGCCAAGGGATGAAAACGGCAGACCGAATTAGAATTTGGTATACCGAAAATCATTGATTCGGTATATCGAAACCCCCTATTTCGGTCAACCGAAGGTATTCGATCTCTCGAAACCTGTGCCCCTGCACCAACTGACTGGGATTCGATATGCCAAACCCAGTTCGGCATGCCAAATCTTCCGTGTTTTGTACATGGCCCTTGCCATTAGACAATTTGTTCACCGAAAATGGGAGCCTCTGGCAGACCCCTTAAACAAGTATCATAAAATATAAATAAAACATGAGGTGTAGACTCTTGAGTCTACTTCAAAACCCCTCAAGCCATTCATCAAACCATTAACCATACATTCCACACGAAAATCATAAAGGGCTCAAAAACGGCTACTCTAGCCCTCATCCCAAAATCTTACATATTCCTACAAATTTCAATCCTAACTGCATAATATCTATGTTTTCATGCATTACAACTCATTCTCATCAATTCCACTATTTTTCTACGATTTTACATGCATTTATCTTTATTTTCATACATTTAACATGATCTACTAGAAGCATGTAAACAAGCAAGGAGGAGGGTTGCGTACCTCGAGTGGCACCCCGGCAATCTTCCTCACTACCCAGTGAGTCTCCTCTCGCCCTGGTGAAGCCTCCTCCACCGGCGATCTTCACATACCATCTCCTCCTCTGTCGCACGCCGCTCTTCCTTTCCTTCTCCTCTCTCGGTTGTCTTCCCTTCTCCCACTTACCTCCACCTCTCCTTATCCTCTCCTCCTCCTGCGTCGCGCCGGTCGTCCATCACGTTGGAAGTGACAACGAGGCACGGGCCGTTGGCTGGTGGTGGCACGAGTGGGGAAAGGGAAAGAAGAAGAAGATGGAATGCTCCGGGCTCGTGAGAGAGGGAGAGAGAAGAAAAAGAAAAAGAAGGAAAGAAAAAGAAGAAAAGACAGGCACACAAATCGAAACGACTACGCATCCTCAAACTGGACTTGACATTGGTCCCAAATCACAAATAGGTGCACAGAAGGTCAATCACAAGCTCACACATTCAAGAAACAACAGATTATCTATTAATAAACCATTTATACAATATTACAATTAATTACATGGTTTACAATTAAAGATGGATAATCAGGCCCAGATGTCACAGAAAGGCATCTGTAGATATGCCATTTTCGCATTTCTTAGAGTTCACCTTGGATAGAAACCCTTAAGGCACTCCAGATTACATGGTTAAGGAGTTCTAACCTTCTTTCAGATTTTTCCATGGACTTTTTTGAAGTTTTTCGGATTTTATTGTATCTTTGTGGAATAAGATAAAATACAGGGGGTAAATTGTAAAGGACCAAGATGTTGCCATCGTGATAGGTGATGAGTCTAGACACCTGTTCAGAAGGCGACATACTTGTCGTCAGTCTGATAGGCGACTAGATATCATAGTACCAACAACACAAGCGACTATAATCTTGGGCCTTCTCTCTCATATGATTTGTCATCCTAGACCCCAATATAACATATGGAACATTTATAAATGATATCATGATTTTTCCCATAATTATTATAATTTCGATGATTTTCTAATATTTAAATATCTATGCATATCATATAAGTCATTATAAATGCTAAATAATTCCATAAAATTCTAGAAATTTGGATGACTTGATAATTAAGATTACTTATTTTTATTTTTACCAAAAATGAGCGTTTTATGATAAGTTATCCCATTTTAATGTTATAGTTTATATTTAATTGAAGACAATGTCAAAAATAAAGATAAAATCTAAAATATCTAAATGATTGCCGATCTATTTTAAATCAAATACATTATTGATTTTAATTGAGTTTTCACATAATTATTAAAGATTTGATTTTCAAATCCAATTTACTTAACATTTTAAGTGGATTTCGAATTTGGGAAATTAATTTAAAATATCTTTCAATTACGAGTATGATTTTTCAGATTTGATTTGATCAATATTTGATAATAGATTCGTAATGGATATTTTCTGATCTTATTTTTAAAAAAAATGCCTTTTTGGTAGCTTAGCGTCACATGCATCAGCGACTAACTTACGTGGCAGATTTCATTACCTTTTGGGTGTTGATTCACTGTGTACAACCAAAAACAGAATCTTTAGGTTGGTCACCACTGTGTACTGATTACATAAAAAATTTGATTTTTATCACATTTTGGTCCTAAAATCTTGCATGTTAGCCCCTGAACTCAATCCATAATGTTTTCTAGACAGGAATATTTATATCCAAGCCCCTAAATCTTTTCTTAAATCAATAATCATAGTTTTTTTATTGTATTTTAAATCACATTTTGGTATGTTTCACATTTATCGATCACATGTGCTTGTAAATTATCACATGAATAGAGTTTTCATCAAAAACCCATGTTTGCAATATAAATGAATTTCTGATTTCACATTTTAGTCAGATTTGCACTTTATGTGTGAATTTTGCATAGTAGACCCTGAATTTTCAAGAAATTACCAAAAGTGTAATTTTCACACATGTCACATCACAAAGCCACATTTTCTTTAAATCCTACATCCTAGTATTAAGATAAGACTTTTTGAGTACATTTTAACCATAATCTTCCCCTTTTTTGTGAATTTTGCACATTAGATCCTGAGTTTTCAGGAAATTATCTAGGTGCAATTCTTATACATCTTAGTGCCATATTTTCGTTTGATCCTTCATCTGTACACTAGAATAGAAGTATCTGAATGTATTTTAATCCAGGTTTTCACCTTTTCTTTGTGAATTTTGTGTTTTGGTCCTTATACCTGTTCCTTATTATGTTTACATCATTTTATTGTTTTTAAGACCTTTTCCTTTGTATGTTTTCTTTTTCCTAACATTTTTCATACATTTCGGCATATCTTAGACCATGCATCATCCCTATACATGTATTTATCACATCTCACCATTGAATTGACCAAATTGCCCCTATGTCATCAATTCATGCACATACATGTTAGTTATTACACTAAGTCATGCATAATCTCTGTCCAAATCATTCCTTAATATCCTTTACCCGTTAATGTACATTTTCATGCATTCTACACAGTTTTCGCTGCATTTGCGCATTGGTCCATTCTTTTTGAATAAGTCTACATCTCATGTGTTTTTCCATAGAATTTTTCTCCTACCTATCTTCAAATTCCTTCGTTTGATATTCGATTTGACTATCTTTATTCCATACTTTCAGATTTTTTTGATTTGATTTGGATTTCATCGCTCGAGGGTGTACATTAACAGGCCTGAAGGCCGGCATTAGCCCCATCGTGGATTATTTTCCCCTTTTGACTTTTATGGCATGTTTTCATGATTTTGACAATTTGGGTTGACTCCACTCTTGATCCTTTGACATCGATGTGACTTTCTATAACATTCTTTCCCAAAAACACCGTCATTTTATGTGAATCTCTTTACATGTCACAGTTTACCTATTTTGCGTGGACTTTTTTGCAGTTTTTCTATCTTGATTTCCATGATGTTTTTTGTGATTCTGACGAATTGAGTTGGTTGTATTTTTTATTCTCTTGAAGTCTGTATAATTTCCCGAGCCTTTCTCGCTAGAAATCTTGTCATTTCATGTGATTTTCTTTGTTGTGTCATACTTTGTAATTTCATCATTTCATGTGGATTTCTTCGTAGTTTTCGCATACCATTTCACACATCCATCTAGTCTTGTCTTGGCATTTACATTAGCATGATTAGAGCACAATCTAGGCATAGCAAACATTCATTTAGTCCCTAGCAAGCAAATTAAACTAGAAAGATTGAGTTTCTCAGGCGTACGGGGGTGCTTAACACCTTCCCTGTGCGTAATAGGAATCCTTACCCATCCTCTGGTTAGTAGACATCTGACCTTCATGTTTGCATCTCATGCATTTATCTTTTGTGATTGTTTGTGGTTTTCCTCGTCTTTTCCTTAAAAGACTTGGTGGCGACTTCTTTTCTTTTCCTTTTTATCCTATCTTGTGCCTTCGCCATCTTAGCATGGTTGTGGCCTCCTCCCTCTGGAGCGACCCTGCACCGAATCCCCGGGTCGGGCATGGTCACACCAACTAACAGAATTAGTTAGCGAAAATCGTCGACATGGGGCCCAGAAATCTAGGTGGTTATAACTGATTCTTGGCTTCTTGATTTGACTAATCTTTGATTTCTTAGATTTCCTCAGGATTCCTTAGAAATCCCCATCAATCCTAGGGCATATTATCTTTTGGCATGATTTGCCAAAAATGCCCTTTCTTTGTAATTTTATCACTTTTCCCATATTTTTCTGATTTTCATGATTTTATGACTTGATTTGGATTTTCATCGCCGGAGGGCATACATTAATAGGCTTGACAATGCCAACATGGCTTCGAATGAGGATTATTTTCTCTTATTTGATTTTCCCAAATTTTCCTAGTTTTCACTGTTTTACGTGACACTTTCTGAACATTTCTGATTTTTACATGATTTTCCTCATCACTTAAGAGCGTACAGTAAAGCGACATTTTCAATGCCTACATTGTCTCTCGGATTGTTTTCCTTATCATTTCTTTTTTTATTCATTGTTTCTTAGAGATTTGTCATGTTTTTGCATTCATCTTAGGCATGTGTATTAAAAGTAGACAAGCAAACACACACTAAATCATGAGCAAGTGGTTAACCTTGAAAGATCGAATTCTTCAGACGTATGGGGGTGCCTAACACCTTCCCCATGCGTAACAAGAATCCTTGCTCTTTCTCTGGCCCGCAATGGCTAAGTGTTGCATCCATTAGACATGGAACACACATGCATTCATTTGCGTCATTTTCTTGCATTCATATGCATCTTAGTTTTCCTTGTCTTTCCATTAAAAGACTAGGTGGCAACTTCTTTTTCTTATCCTTCTTTGGTGTTTCTAAGTTGAGTCTCCTTTCTCAGATTCACCATCTTCGCCATGACCATATCGGGATTCCTCGTGTGTTTCCACGCACCAAGGAATCGTACAGGGTTCCCACTGGCATGGTCACAGTGTGCAAGCAAGCTTTAACCTAGAGCAACCAAGTGCCGACGAAAAGGAGCACCAACAATGCCTGAATTGGGAATATGGATAGAGGAGGATGCTGATGAGCCTTGGAAAGACACTCTAAAATGGGAAACCAAAGGCGACAATGAACTCTGGGACAGCCAACAAGATGAGGAGGAAGTTGGTGGCCATGACCACTTCAAACTAGCGAGGGAAATCATCATTAAGTTCAAACGAGAGAACATCGTCTTCCAAGAAGCAGAGTTGCCTGTGCCTATGGAATAGTCACGCCCATTAATCATCAACGCACACATCAACAACTGTATACACCATGGGATAACAGTCGTTTACTCCATGGGATACTCGTCGACACCGGTGCCAACAAAAGTTTCTACTCCCTATCCACCCTGAAGTCCCTGGGCATTGAAGAAGCTGAAATTACTAAGCATCGCTACCCTTCTATAGCCTATGACAACAGTCGAAGGGAAGCGATTGGGACAATGCAGTTGCGTGTCATTGTGGGTCCTTTCACCAACACCACCATGGTCATAGTGATGGAAGAAGATCTGGCCCAATCACTAATTCTGGAAAGATCCTGGCTGGCCAAACTTGATGATGTACATCTCCTGTACATTAGCTCCTCAAGTTCAAACATTGAGGGGAGGTAATCACCATCAGGACCAATCACTGGATAGATCTGGGACAGCATGAGAACCAGCTACACCAGAGCTAGATGAAGAGAGATCTCCACCAGAACTATACGATAAGGAACCTCCCGAGGAATGGTACAACTCTGACCCCTGATACGAGGAAGGGCCGGACTCTTAGATGTTCCAAGACTTCATGGGGATAGAAGCTGACCCGCTACCTATCTATGATGAGTACAGCGACGCAGATTGGTATGATCTAGAGGCGGCCATAAACTTACTATGTCGGTCCCCCCCAGTCAGCACATGCTACAATCAAGCGTCCACCCAATCTTCCAGATTTGACAGAGATAAGCGGGTCCACCAAGAGAACTATGGATTACATCAGCCGAGGAGAGATGGACAAAAGCATCAATCCAATCAAACCCTCGACAGGAAGCAAAGCCACTAGGGGCACATCAGAAGAACCAAGTCAAGACAAGCCCAACTGTGACCCTGATAAGGCAACAGTTGGGCACAAATGGAAGGAAAAACACCAAGATGTGCCTACAACAGAGGCCATGTGTTCAAGGCCAGGGGCAGGCTCCTATAGCTGCCCAATAGTTATAACCCTCCATATGGGGAGGGAAATAAGAAAATCGACCTAGCCTGACTAAAGGCAAGGTCATTAGTCATTTCAAAAACTTGTAAATAAAACATTTAATTTCCTGTTTGCTTGAACATTTCCTTATCTTTGTTATTTTATATACTAGGTTAGATTTAATAATAGCAATAAAAGATAATAACAAAGATGATTGATTAGTGTGGGTCATGTACTTAACACCTCACAACATTAAGTAGAACTGCCAAAATATTATCTAGGGTTTCCCTAAGCAGAGAGTGTAACACCCAGGGAAGATCCACCCAATAGGTAGGATGACCTGAGATCTTTTCAGATTCGTGGAAGTTACATGTACTCTAGAAGTACACCTTTCAATCAGTATGCTAAAAGCCTAAAGAGAACCCAAGATTGACCTAGTACCAGCTAAGGAAGAAAACTGTCTTCTACATTAAAAGGAAGCTGAGTGACTAGGGTAACCCTCACCTTGTCATATTCACACATACACCCGTATGGGGAGATGAAAACAAAGCAGGCTCAAAGCTTAGGCATATCATAAAAGTCGCTCGCCTTGTGCTACGTGGCCTCCTAGTATAAGTCCGAGAAGGCAGTGATAGAGGAGCACATCAAAACCAAACGACATAGAAAGTGCCCAAAAGAGAGGAGTGCATGAAAAGTAGAGTACACCATCATAGCATAAGTCTGAAAAGGTTGTGATGGGTGGGTACTTAAAATAGGGTGAGACAATTGACGAATAAGTAGATATGCTGTCGTAGCATAAGTTTGAGAAGGCAGTGACGGGCAGACATCTACAGGAAAATAACCAGAGAGGGGAACTTCAAATGGGAAAAAAAAGAAAGAAGAAAGAAGAAAAAGAAAAGCCAAAAACCCCTTGGTTAGCTATAGGCGCATTAGGGCTAAACACCGACGAGCGAAACAAAGGCTATAACGCCGAGAGCCTATTAAACCTTAAGTCTCTTCCACTCTTCCACCTATAAGCAAGGGGCAGGAAACCCTAAGAACTCAAGGACAAAGTAAATAAGGGAGATAGTAATCAACTAAGGCTAATACGAAGTCCCAAGTTCGCAAAAGGCTAAGGCATGATGAAAGGGACTACTCTCTCACCTTGGATAATACAAGGCAACAATGCTAAATGCATAAGAAGGAGGATTGTGACTATGCTTATCATCATCATCAATCAAAAAAAATAATTCAAAAATCCAAAAAAATTAGAAAATAAAAAAATCCAAAAAAATTAGAAAATCAGATATTCAAAAAAAAAATTTAGAAAACAAAGAAAAACCAAAAAATAAAATAAATAGTGCCATCCACCTTACCTATAAGTGAAAACAAAGTAAGGAAATTGGAACTGGTCTAGCCGGTGATGCAACCATCAATCTACCTGGTTTTAGAGTTAAACATCCTACTCAAGCGTGCTCTCATGGCTTGGGTGTGTTTTTCCCCACAAAGATATTGCCCCACAATGATCTTTAGAGCATCCACGGATGACTCGCCATCGACGTCCACTGGGCTCCGGTCTCCCATCTCCAAGCTAAGGTCAAGACTAATTCCCTCCACTAATCTTAAGTATAGGGGAGTAAAGGATAGCATTATAGTATCTTCCCCAGGCAACTTAGCCAACCCCTTTAGGATAGGGAAAGGTACACCTTTAATTACTAACATGCTTATTAAGTGTGTAGGTATCACCCCACTATATGTTAGTATATCAAGCCCTACCATGACATTACATCAAGTTCCACCACGGCAGTATGCAAAGTCCCATCGAGAACAGATTCCTGCCTTTAGAGTTCCAACTGTGTATACAGACACACTGCTCTGACTAAGGGGCAAAACTCCGGTTTGGCAAATGAAGGGTTCACTCCCTCGCTCGGTTCTTTATTCATAGAACTCCTTTACTTACTAAATCAAGTTGTGGGACAACGGTCCTTTCTTGAGAGTATTGGTCATGCTCGAAGATGGAAAATACCTGACCACAACAATTGCATCATGCATTTTGCACATGTCTATATAGTTAGGGACTACCTGTACCCTGTCAACCTAACCTACCATATGGACCATTCATTGCATTGAATGATTGTCCTGGCATTCACATTTTGTTTACTTGAATCATGTATTTATGCATTTAGGAACCACGCATTGGAAGTGGAGCGCTGACAAAGTAATGTTCTTCAAGAGTGTTAGAAACCCTTAGAGCGTGCGAACCTCTTAAAGCCCAATCAAGTTCAAACCTATCCAATCTCATTATTCAAATCCGAGCAAGCTCTCAAACAAGAAGCCACAATAATTATCTTTTTATTCACCTTAGTTCTGCCCCATTGAAGTGTCACTCAATATGGTTGACATGGTCTCGACACTAGCTACGACACATAGCCTCAGCTTGACCATGCCATGCCAGAGCCTTTAATATGATGGCATTCTTTAATTATCCTATTATTTCCTTTAGTTTCGACCTCGTTGAAGTGTCGCTCTACATGGTTGACAAGTCTCGACATCGACTGCGACATATAGCCCCGGCTTGGCCCCTCCATGCTTGAGTCTTCAATACGACGATAATGCTTAGTTTATTGAATCGCTCGGTTGTGTGACTGTAGACACCCTGGTTTTGTAGTCACTTGGCAGCAGACTCCTCTAGATGATGCTTTAGTTGCGACCATCAAAACCCTAGCCCACTTAAGCCCATTCAAGTCCACACTAGTCCACTCTGACCTAATTAAAATTAAAACCAAACCAAACACATTTAAGACATTTAAAACCCAAATTAACCAAACAAAAATCCTAATTCAAGCCAAAGTTAAATAAAATCACTTAAAACCCAATCAATCAAACAAAAACCCTAATTCAAGTCAAACTTAAATAAAATCCACTTAAAAGCCAAATAATCAAATAAAAACCATAATTAAAGTCAAAATTAAGTAAAATCCACATAAAATCCACTTAAACCCAATTAATTAAGTGAAAACACTAATTAAAGTCAAAATCCATGTCAACCATTTAAAATCCAATTAATTGAATAAAATCCACTTAAATCCATTTAAAATCCATTTAATCAAGTGAAAACCCTAATTAAAACACAAATATATATATATATATAATAAAAACACAAAAACCCTAATTAAACCAAAAATCAAATTAAAATCCAAAACCCTAAAATTAAACTAGTTAAAACCCTAAAAAACCCTAAAATGATTAAATCCCTAATTAAACAAAATAAAAAAATTAAAGAATTGAAACCTTAAAATAATTAAAACCCTAATTAAACAAAATCAAAAAAATTTATTAAAGAATCAAAACCTTAAAATCCCTAAAAATCCCAAAATAAAAACCTAAAATAATTAAAAACCCTAATTAAAAAATCAATTAATTAAACCTTAAGGCACAAAATCAAAGTTTAATTAAAATCATAAAACATACATAAAAAGCCTAAATTAAAACCACAAAACCCAATTAAAAAAAAGTTTTAATTTAAACCCTAAAATCCCTAAAAATCCCAAAATAAAAACCAAAACAAAAACCTTAAAACACAGGCTCAATCGCAGGCCCAATAACACATTAAACCCTTAAATCAAAAACTTTATAAACACCTAAAAATAATTTCGGCGAGCTCCTTAATCTCCGGCGACAACTCCGAACAACCTCGAGATCTCCAGAGCGTATCCTGAACCTCCTGCGATCTCTGTCAAATGTCCTCCAACCCATGCATTGGATCCTACGACGCCCAATGGCTGAGGAGGATGATTGACGGTCCAGCGAAGGACCATTGGAGTATAAAACCTCACCGTCGAGCCTCCCCAATGGCATCTGCTTCAATCTAGAGAGAACCCACGAAACCCCAAAGAACGAAGTGAATCCACAACCTCCAGAGCATCTCCCTGAAGCTTTTTACATCCCTAGAGCGCCTTAAACCATCGTAGCTAGAGCATCCAGGAGAGTCACCAGCGAGCTTCATCAGGAGGACAGCGCCACTAGTCTGGTACCTCCCTCTGTCTTCAATTTCAATTCTAGGCTGGATCCCTTAGGTCTTATTAGACACTCTGAATCGGGCCACGACAGAGCGGAGCCTACTGCACACCGTCAGCCCCTCCCTTCGGCGATGGGTTCCCTATCGTCGACGAGGCCTCATGCCTCTTGATCTCAGGCGAGGCCCCATGGGCCTCTCCTCCCTCCACCTCCTTTTCTCTCTTCCTTCTCTTTGGTCTCCCTCCGCTGTAAAGGAGCCCCCCCAACGTTCACAACCAGCCCCGCCATAGCCACTGCCCTGTTGCCGTCGCCACTACCCTACCATCGTCGATCGACGTCGATGAAGCATTGGAGCCCCCCAAGCGCGGTTGAAACCTCCGCGTACCTCTCACGAACCCCAGAGAATCCTCATCTCACCACCCAGACCGCCATAGCGCCCCGATGACTCGCCACTACCACCGTCGCCGACGTAGAGGTGGGAGGGACACCTCGGACCTCCCTAGAGCTTTTCCAGCCATTGTCGTGCCGCTCTAGACACTGGTCATCACCAGCCATGTCGCCGTCACCTTCCCCGGTGCCAACAGAGTGCCTCGCCAGCCCCAGCCCCTTCCGATCTATCGAAGATCGCCGCCGAGCCTCGCTTCAGCCTTCGAGACCATCACTCCTCCCCCTCTGTTGCTGGGCCGTCGTTGGATTGTCGCCGGGACACTCGTTGGACGGGGAATGCTGGTGAGCTTCCGGCGATCTTTGAAAGGAAGTTTTTTAAGGTCGAGGCCCCCATAATTCTAGGTTGTTATTATTAGGTCCTTAGATTGTTACATTTAAGTCCTTTTCATTACATTTAAGTCCTACTTTTTATATGTTAGCTCTTGTAGTTTTAAAATACTTTCAGTTCTTTTATTTTCTCTATGAGATTTGCATCTAATCCCCTACATATTTTAGTTTTTTCATCTTTATTATATTCATGCATTTTTATTATATTTAGGTCTCTAAGATCATGTTTTCCTTGCACTTAGGTCCTGAACATTTGCATTTAGTCCTTGGAACTTTTTAAAATGAGTTTTCCTATGAAATTTTTATTCTGAACCCTAAATGATTTAAAAATCACACTGACCATCATTAAAATTGAATTTTCTTTACATTTAAGTCCTGATCTTTTGCATTAACCCCCCAGAACTTTAAAAAATGAGATTTCTTTGTGAATTTTACATCATGAACCCTAATAAACCCCATAATTACACTGACCAACATAAAAGCCCGATTTTTATCACAATCAAGTCCAGAAAGTTTGCATATAAGTCCCTGGATTCACATCAAATAATTCCTGAGCACATATAATTTGCATATAGACCTTTAGGTTAACTTTAAATCCATCATTTAGGATTTTAAATGTTTTCTTGCATATTTTGGATATTTTTCACTCATTGCATTTCACATTTTGCATTTAATCATAGATTCCATTTAAAAATCATGTTTTCACTGTGAATTTATCTTTAGTCTCACATCTTAATCACATTTGCACTTATGTGTGAATTTTGCTCTTTAGACCCTAAGTTTTTAGGAAATTACACAAGTGCAATTTTCACATCTTAGTGTCATATTGACATTTGATTCATCATCTGCATGTTAGAATAGAAGTCATGAATATATTTTTCATCCAGATTCTCACTCTTTTTGTGAATTTTGCATCTTGGTCCTTGTGTTTGTTCTTTATTGTGTTTACATCATTTTGTTGATCTTCTCCTCCATGTTTTCTTGAAAATACACTCTATGGACATTCTGCACTCATTTTGACATATTTCAGACCATGTATCATCCCCATACATGCATTTGTCACTTCTGGCCATCATAATGACCAAATTGCCCTTGTGCCACCAATTCATGCACCTACATGTTAGTTTTCGCACTCAGTCTTTCATAATGCTTGTCCAAGTCATCCTTTAGTTTTTTTACACATTTAGGCACTTATCCACCCATTTCATATAGTTTACGTCACATTTGTGCATCAGTCCCTCCTTTTTAAATGAATTTGCATCTCATGTGTTTCTTTCTTGAATTTTTCTTCACTTAGTTTTCAGAGTCTTTCGCCCTACATTTGATTTGATTCACTTTAATCCTACATTATGGATTTTTGATTTGATTTGGATTTCATCGCCCGAGGGCGTACACTAACTGACCAAAAGGCCCACATTGGCCCATTTGCAGATTATTTCTCCCCTTTGATTTTCATAACTTTTTCCACAATTCCGAGGGCTTGGGTTTACCCCACTTTTACCTTTTTGATATCAGAATGGTTTTTCGAGGTGTTCCTTCCAAAAACACTGTCATTTTATGTGATTTTCTTCGCATGACATCATTTGTCTGTTTTATGTGGGTTTCGTTGCAATTTTCCCATTTGGACCTCCATGGTGTTTTCTGTGCTTCTAATGATTTGGGTCTGTTGTATTTTCGATCTCCTTAACACTGGTGTGATTTTATGAGTCATTCTTTATAGAAACATCGTCATTTTATGTGAATGCTTTCACATGTCTAAGTTCGCTTGTTTTACGTGGACTTTTTCGTAATTTTTTCATCTTGATTTCCGTAATTTTTTCATGATTCTGATGACCTAAGTTGTTTGCATTATTGATTTTCTTGAGGCCTGTGTGGTTTTTCGAGCCTTTTGCGCCAAAAACCTCGTCATTTCATGTGATTTTTTTTGTCGTGTCGTATTTTGTGATTTCGTCATTTCATGTGGATTTCTTCGCAATTTTCGCATTCCATCATGCACATCCATCCAATCTTGTCATGGCATTTATATTAGCACGTTTAGAGCACGATCTAGGCTTAGCAAGTATTCACCCAACCTTTTGCAAGCTATCAAGACTAGAAAGACCGAGTTTCTCGGGTGTACGAGGGTGCCTAACACCTTCCTCGTGCATAATAGGAATCCTTACCCATCCTCTGGTTAGCAGACATTCGACCTTCACATCTGCATCTCATGCATCCAATCTTTTGTGGTTTTCCTCGTCTTTCCCTTAAAAGACTAGGTGGCGAGTCTTTTTCTTTTTGTTTTATTCTATCTTGCGCCTTCGCTATCTTGTCATGGCTGTGATCCCCTCCCTCTGGCGCGACTTCGCGTTAGACCCCTGGGTTGGCATGGTCACAGCAACCATATCCTGAAACTGAGTCAGTTCATCTTCTCACCTTTTGATTGTGCGACCATTTCCCAAAACCAATAGGTGTAGACTTTCTGGAATCTATGGTGGATCGTTTGAGAATGAGCTCTCTATTTCAGGAAATGCTCAATAGAGATATCCTTGGAGTTAATCTTATTTTAAGATCAACTCCAAAGAGGGGCATCTGAAGATATCCCATTTTCACATTTTGTAAAGTTCTCCTAGGATAGGAACCTTTGAGGCGGCCCAAATCAGGTGACTAAAGAGCTCTAACCCTTTTTCCAAATTTTCCTATGGAATTTCTCTTTTTTTTTTTTTGGTTTTATTGCATCTCTGTAGAATAAGATAAAAGATAAGGGGTAAATTATAAAAGATTAGGATGTTGCCTATTTGATAGGCAACGAGACTCGTCATCGCTTATATAAGTGACTAAGATCTCAAGGCGCCATATTAATAGGTGATTATAATCCTAGGCCTTCTCTCTCATATAATTTGTCATCCCGGACCCTAATATGACATATGGAATATTTATAAACATTACCATGATGTTTTCCCATAATTATTATAATTTCTATAATTTTCCAACATTTAAATAATATGTGCTTATCATATAAATCATTATAAATGCCAAATAATCTCAGAAAATTATTGAAATTTGGATGACTTGATAATTAAGATCACTTATCTTTATTTTACCTAAAATGAGCTTCTTATGATAAATTATCTCATTTTAATGTTATAGCTTATATATAATTCATAATAATGCTAAAAAATAAAGATAAAATCAAACATATCCAACTGATTGCCAATCTATTTTAAATCAAATACATCATTGATTGTAATTGAGTTTTCTCGTTATTATTAAAGATTTGATTTTCAAATCCAATTTACTTAACATTTTAAGTGGATTTTGAATTTGGAACTTAATTTAAAAAATCTTCAATTACGAGTATGATTTTTCAAAATTGATTTGGTCAATATTTTATAATAGATTCGTAATGGATGTTTTCTGATCTTAAATTTTCAAAAATTGCCTATTTGGTAGCTCGGTGCCACTTGCATAAGCGATTGGCTTACATGGCAGATTTCATTGCCTTTTGGGTGTTGATTCACCGTGTACACCCAAAAACAGAATCTCTAGTCTAAGCGCCAGTCCAAGCGGCAACTAGATGGTTCTGTCACCTAGTCAATCGGTGACGAGATTATTTCTCGATTTTTTGTCATTTTAAGAGTATTTCATCCTAGCCCTTGATCTATATGTTGTCTTTGACGAGATCCCTAACCCTCAAACTCTATAAATAGACCTCCTAGGTCAAGAGTTTAAGGAAGCATTTCAAAAATTCTAAGGAGCCACTTTACAAACCCTAGGAGAGAATCTTGAGAGAAAGAAAGAGAGCTTTTCAACCCCTCTTATGTGTCCAAGCCCCTATGTAGACACCTCGATTTTGAGGTGACTTATAGATGAGCTTTCTAGATGTTGCTTTAGATGTGGCTAACCCTTGAATCCTATTAGCTAAACCAAATCAAAACCTATAGCAAGCCCACAGCCCAATTAGAAATCTAGACAAGTAGGAGAGAGCACCTAGCTGGAGCACCAATGTGGAGCACCTATTTGGAGCATCGAGCAGGAGCACTACAGTGACACACCTACCTGGCACACCTACCTGGGGCACATACTTGGCGCACATACCTGGCGCCCAACCATTTCTCAGGCTGCTGGCTTTCCACCTCCCATGGCTGTTACCTCCACCAACGAATATGCCATGGAATCTTCCAGGCTTTCGTCTACGAGGCTCCTTGCATTCCTAGGAGTTACCCTTGAAAAATCCCTATATATAGACCCCTATAGGTAGCCATTTGGGGTTAGATACAGACAGCTACAACCAGCCTTCTCTAGAATTCTACAACTATCCACTTGAGCTCTCAAGCTTTTCCTTACATCTAGAGATATTCTTAGCCCTTCCAAAGCATCAAGGAGCTTATTATCTTGGGTCTTTTTTTTTTGAAGGAACATCTTGGACAAGGTAGGCCATTCCCACTTTTCCTTTAAGTTCATATTCTTGTGCATTAGAATAAAGCATGCTAGAAATTCCACATATGGTCTGATTTTTCTGTGTTTTCATGAGGTTTCTATGATGAATTTACTTGTCCTCCTTGCAAGATGCTCTCCATGCAAATCTATACTTTTGTTTGCAAGCATGTTTACTTTGTTTCTAGTATAAAAATCTGCACTATGTTGCCTGTATGAGCTATCTTTCTCTTACTATTTCTTTGCACGTAGATCCATGCCAAACACCTAAATATTGAGTTATGCAGTAGAGATATTTTTGGTATGATCATGACTTACATATGTTTTGTTGGGTCTACTTGTTTCATGTTTGTTCATTTGCATTTTGTATGTGTTTCTGCCATGAACCCATTAAATCATCTTGTTTTTAATCAAATGATAGTAAGATGGTTTTGATCATATGCATCCTGTCATGCTTTCAGCTTTTAACATCCGCATGAATCAACCTACATTAGTATTAATCACCCATCTCTATTCTGGATCAGATTGCAGTCTGATCCAGATTTTCTGGGGAGCACCTAAGTGACGCACCAGAGTGGTGCACCAACCCAGAGTACCACTCTAGCGCACCATTCAGGAGCACCAGACTAGTCAGAGAGCAAAACATTCACTTTTGCATGGTTTTCTGAATGACTTTGAGCCTGATTCTTTTACTGCTCGTTCTTTGATATTCCATGGTTTTGCATGCATGTTTTCAGTTAAAAGCAAAATTGTTTTCTAGTTGTTTTCTCCCTTTGGATATTCAGTCCTTGGTCAGAATCTGGTAGGCTGGTTGCACTTTACTCCTACGTGGAGAGCCTTGTGCATTTGCCCATGATCCAATGACATGGCTGAGCATTAGCCCATATTCAAGCTGCTAAGGAAGAACGCTCAAATTTGTTGGAATGATGAATGTCAAGCGGCCTTTGATAAAATCAAGCAGCTTCTGGTAAAGCCCCTAGTTTTAGTTCCCCCTGCGCCAAGGCGCCCTCTGCTATTATATCTCTCCACTACACAGTATTCCATGGGCGTAGTTCTAGGGCAGCATGATGAATCTGGGCACAAAGAGAAAGCTATCTACTACCTCAGCAAAAAGTTTAAAGACTGCGAGGTCAAATACAGCCCAATAGAAAAAGTCTGCTTGTCCCTGGTGTGGGCCACACAGCGCCTCCGGCATTATATGATGGCATATCTGGTATTCTTGTTTTGTCTGCATGACCCAATCAAGTATCTATTCCAGAAGCAAGCATTGGTGGGCAGATGTGTTAAATGGCAGGTGATGTTATCCCAATATGATATCGCCTTTGTCACACAAAAATCCATGAAGGGACAAGCCATGGCAGATCATTTGGTCGACTTACCTTTGCCAGAGTATCAACCTTTGCAGACCCAGTTCCCAGATGAAGATATATTGTTTGCAATGGGCGAGGAGGAGCTGGAAGGGCCTCAGAATGAGCATCAATGGTGTCTGTACTTCGATGGTGTAGTCAATAAACGAGGAAGAGACATCGGTGCAGTTCTAGCAACGCCATAAGGACAGCTTATACCCTTTGCAAGGAAGCTGACATTTGAATGCATCAATAATGAAGCCGAATATGAGGCCTGTATTTTAGGCTTACAAGTGGCGAGGGACCAAGGCGCCCGAGAACTCCACGTGTTTGGCGACGCAATGATGGTTATTTCACAAGTCAATGGTGATTGGAAGACAAAAGACCAGAAGCTCGTACTATATCATGAACATTTGTTGAAATTGACTGAAGAATTTGAAGATGTCAAATTTTCCTTCATGAAACGAGCTAAGAATGCATATGCAAACGCTTTGGCAACTCTGGCATCATGGTTATCACTCCCAGAGGCACAGGCTATAGACATTTCGGTCACATGCATTGAACAGCCAGCACATTGTATGCATATCCAAGAGGCGCCATTATATGTTGAACTGCCTTGGTATAATGATATTAAAGCTTTTCTGGAGTCTAGCAGTTTCCCTCCCTGTATTTCTACATCAGATAAGAAGACCTTGACACGGTTAGCGTCCATATATGTGCTTGGGGCCGGGAAACTATAAAAAAGGTCTTATAATCAGATGCTTCTCAGGTGCGTAGACAAAAAGGAGGTGGATATGCTAATGTTGAAAGTCCACGCAAGCACCTACGATCCACATATGAATGGGGTTCTCCTAGCCAAGAAAATTATGCTACAGGGTATTTCTGGTCCACCATGGAAACGGATTGTTGCCAATTTGTCAGAAGATGC
Source organism: Posidonia australis (assembly GCA_024699735.1). Lineage (NCBI taxonomy): Eukaryota > Viridiplantae > Streptophyta > Magnoliopsida > Alismatales > Posidoniaceae > Posidonia > Posidonia australis. Next base: position 30,308 of record JAMKQA010010692.1, read on the forward strand.
CATAACTACCAGATACACGGCAATTTTATACATGCTCCCCCGCAACAATTGCATAGCATGTCATCACCCTGGCCATTCTCTACCTGGGGAATTGATGTTATCGGGGCCATTCTTCTTGCTGCATCCAATGGACATCGTTACATCCTGGTAGCCATTGATTATTTCACAAAATGGGTCGAGGCGGCATCATACAAGGCAGTCACAACAGCTGTTACAGAGAAATTCATCATGAATAATGTTGTCGCCAAATATGGGGTTCCATTTACTATCATTTCTGACAACGGAACTAATTTCATAGCAAAGAGAGTTGAGAATTTTTTCCAGAGTTGCAAGATCAGGCATCATAGATCCTCTCCCTATCGACTGCAGATGAATGGGGCAGTATAGTCGGCTAATAAGAATCTGGTGAAATTCTTGAAGAAGATGGCCGAGACTCATAAAGATTGGCATGAGAAGCTGTCTTATGCATTATGGGCCTCCAGGACCTCCATCCGGACGTCAACAGGAGAAACACCTTACTCTTTGGTGTATGGCATGGAGGCGGTCCTTCCCTTTGAAGTCGAGATTCCATCGTTAAGGATCTTGAAGGAGGCAGAATTAGAAGAGGCAGAGTGGATACAAGATCGTTGTGTCCAGCTAGATTTGATTGATGAACATAGATTACAAGCTCTGCATCATTCCCAATGCTACCAGAAGAGAATGGCCCGGGCATATCAGAAGAAAGTTCATCCTAGAAGCTTTGAACCAGGAGACTTGGTTTTGTGTGCCATTCATTTGCCCGATGCATGGGGAAAATTTAGGCCTAACTGGCGCAGACCTTTTGTGGTTAGGGAGGCCATGTCAGGGGGTGCAATCATTCTTGAAGGCATGGACCATAGAGAGCAGTCAAAGCCTGTCAATGCCTCCTACTTAAAGAAGTACTATCAATGACTCTTAGTCAATCCTAACGCCTTGCACCATGAGCCATGCATTTTCATGCTTCTTCTTTTTCAACTACTAATATTTTAGATTAGTGCATCCTAGCATAAACATGAATAATCTCCTGCACCTTTTCTCTTTGCATAACATCATTATGCCCGATGAGGAAAATCAGAAGCCTACCTACGTAAGACATGTTAAGTCCTCCTCATGTGCTACTACCCTAGAAGCTTAGGGTGTGAGAGAGAGATTTCAGAGAGATGGGCTAAATGAACAAATCCCCACGGGACCTATATCTCCAGAGGGAGTAAAAATGTTAGGTCTAGAGAGAGTGTGAGCATTAAAGAAAAAATACACTGACCTTGGAGCATAAAAGAAAATAGGAAGACAGAAGCAGTAGACAAAAGATAAGCTCCACTGAGAGAGGCATGTGAACAACCTTACTCCTACCATATAACTTGGAGAGGAGTCGGAGCATGCACCTACTAAGCCCATATGATTAAAGGGACTAGCCACCCCTTCAGCACAAGGGAAATAGCAACCACCCCCTTAGCCTAAGTGTATTTTACGTCTAAGCAGGAGTAGGGTAGGTGTGACCATGCCGGTGGAACCCCTAGGCGTGGTTCTCCAACCTACTCCGATGTGCAGAAACACACGGGGAGATCCGATACGGTCACGGCGAAAATGGTGAATTCGGAGGAAGAGACAAGACTCAGAAACACCAAAGGAAAGACAAAAGGATAAGGAAAGAAGTCGCCACCTAGTCTTTTAATGGAAAGATGAGGAAAACCAAAACACACAAAAAGGCAGAAAGCAAACAAGATGCAAAGATGCATGTGTGATCCGTGCCTAATGGATAATGCAAGAATGAATGTGGGCCAGAGAAAGGGTAAGGACTCTGGTTACGCATGGGGAAGGGGTTAGGCAACCCCATACGCCCGAGAAAACTTGGTCTTTCTAGGTTTCCTATTGTCAATGGTCTGATGAATGTATGCTTGCTTATTTTATATGCTCATGCATGAAAATGACCGAAAACATGCCAAATCAAGGAGAAGTGAAATCAAAGGA
>JAMKQA010010693.1:0-12533 GCA_024699735.1 Posidonia australis
GGTTGAATCTCCAAGTGATTATTTAATAAAAGAGAATGATTTTTCAAAGAAAGGAAAACCAAGTTTTTACATATTATGAAACGAGCTTTCTTTTGGTTTTGTCGTGCTTGTTTGTAGTTGTGTGTTTTGGGGGCGCGTACTGGGTGACTTAGATGTCACTCACGCGTGCTGTGTGTTTTCAGGTGCAGACCGCGTGCAGCCAGTTTCCAGTGCAGGATTTGGAGTTTTTAGCCACGCTTCGGAATCCTAGAGGTGAGCCTTAGTTACAGTCCTTTTGTTCTGTAATTTGTGTAATTGGGCTTGTGATACTGTGTTTTGGTAACGTGCCCGGGTTCGGGGCATTACAGAAAGGGGATAAGAAATGGAAAGAAAAATATTATTACTATTACCATTATCTATAATCTTTTAATCAGTTAGGAAGCTTCTAAGATACCTTAAGTCTTTACTCTCTAGCTCCATCTCAAGTCAAGATCTCTCTATTCTCCTCGTGTCATGGAAACTCTATCCTATCTTTCACACCATCCTTATTTAAATTTGACTCATATGTACCTTGTGTATGTGAAAATAGTCCTTAATATGGATTTTCTAGTCCAACCTTAGCACCTTCACATGACATTTAAACCATTCAGAGAACTTTATTCTTGCTTTCCTAGGTTTTTTCTTGGCTACCTAGGTAGCGAGCTTTAGGTCAATGATTCCTACACAAAATGGCTTTAAGACACTAGGTGTTGAGACACCCCTATGGACTTAATTACTCAAGTAACCAAGGCCACAAAGACAAGATTTTTGCCTCTCTTTTTTTTCTTCATGCTTTTGTCCTCCAATCACCTTTTTACGTGAATATCCAATACTTCCTAAGGCACGTTACCTAGTTACTTAGTGATTGTTAGACTTTCAATTTTTTCCCCCTTTTTTTTCTTAGGAATTTCAGGTCTTTCGTTATTATCCATAGTCAAGGACAAAAGTGTAAGTGAAAGATATGGTACACATGAGTTTAAGGATAATCCAGATGATGCTATTTTTAAGATTTTGCCTCCACTCTAGGATTTGAGAGATTCCAGTCTATCAACTTTACTTTTGAGCTTTAACTTAAAGTCACTTATCCACCCTTGACTAGCTATATTATTATGGATAATTCCTCTTTTTTTGGATTTTTTTTATTTTTTTGATTTTCTTTTTTTGTAAAGAAAGGGAATAAAAGCTTACCTCGGAAAAGCAAACATATTTTTGGATTTTTTTTTTTGAAATAAATAAAATGAAAAAGACACAGAGAAGATTCCCCCCATACCTAAACCATACATCGTCCTCAATGTATACACCATATGATAAGATCTATAAATTGAAATAAAGTAAGGAAAATGATACCTGATCTAAGATGAATTGCTTCTTCTTCTAAGAAAAGAAAAAGTTATGTACAGTTTATTCATATTTACAAGATGTCTTCACAACCTATCCAAGATATTGAGAATCATGGAGACACATGCCCTCACCTTCTTTTTCCAGGGTAATTCTAAGAATGGTATGAGATGTTGACCATTGACTTTCAAAACTTCCCCGTTCTTTAAATTTTTTATTTCCACAGTTCTATGGGGATAGACCACTCTGACCAAATAAGATCTAGTCCATCTAGACTTTAATTTCCCTAAAAATAGGTGAAGCCTAGAATTGTAAAGGAGAACCTTCTAACTTGCTAAAAATGATTTCCTTAGAATTCTTTTATCATGAAAGATTTTTGTTCTCTCCTTGGTAACTTTTGAGTTCTCATATACTTCATTCCTTAATTCTTCAAGTTCAGCTAATTGTAATTTTCTTTTCTTCTCCACTGATTCTAAGTAAAGTGCCTTATGTTCTAACTCAACAGGGCTTTTCCAAAAACAAGCCTATAAGGAGACATGCCTAGGTTGATCTTAAATGCGGTTTGATAGGCTCACAGTGCGTCATTCAGTCTCTCAAACCAATCTTTCTTATTGGGCTTGACAACCTTTTCTAAAATTTGCTTAATTTGTCGGTTAGACACTTCCACTTGACCACTAGTTTAAAGGTGATAGGGAGTGGCTACCTTGTGAGTGATGGAATATTTTTTTATTAGAGCTTCAAATGAACAATTGCAAAAATGTGTACCTCTATTACTAATGATGGCTTTTCATAGGCCAAACCTAGAAAAAATGTTGGACTTGAGAAATTCCATGACAACCTTGTTGTCATTGGATTTGGTCGATATATCTTCTATCCACTTAGACACATAGTCCATTGTCAAAAGGATATTCAAATATCCATGAGAGTTGGGAAATGGACCCATGAAATCAATCCCCCAAACATCAAAAAATTCCACTTCCAAAATTAGGTGTAAAGGTATAATGATTCCTCGTGAAATCTTTCCTAATTGTTGACACCTATCACAACTCTTACAAAACTCAAATGCATCCTTAAACATAAAGGGCCAGTAGAATCCACACTAAAGCACTTTTGCAGTAGTCTTATTGGACCCAAAATGACCTCCACAGGCCTTGTCATGGCAAAAAGACAACATACTCCTAACCTCGTGGTCTAGTATGCATCTCCTAACAATTTGATTAGGACAATACTTAAAAAGATATGGATCATCCCAATAAAAGAATTTTACTTGGGACATTAATTTATGCTTATCTTGTTTGGACTAGTCTATGGGTATGACACCAGTCACCAAGTAATTGACTATATCTGCAAACCAAGGTTCAGAATTAATTGCCAATAACTGTTCATCATGGAAATTATCATTGATTGGAGGGTCTTTAGATGATTTAAGATTGAACGGGACAAATGATCAACTACTACATTCTCACAACCTTTCTTGTCCCTAATCTCAAGATCAAATTCTTAAAGTTGAAGGATCCACCTAATTAATCGAGCTTTGGCATCTTTTTTTGCTATTATGTGTTTCAAGGCTGCATTATCAGTGTAAATGATGACGTGAGCTCCTATCAAGTAAGATCTAAACTTCTCTACGATAAAAATGACAGCTAAAAATTCATTCTCAATGGTAGAATAATTCAACTGTACATTATTCAATGTCTTACTTGCTTAATAGATCACATGTCACAATTTGTCAATTCTGTCCTAGAATAGCACCAATTGCATAGTCAGATGCATCACATATGAGCTCAAAAGGTTGGGTCCAATCAGGTGAATGAATGATAGGAGTAGAAGTCAACTCCTTCTTGAGACGCTCAAATGCCTTAAGACATTCATGAGTGAAGTCAAAAGGGTCATCCTTGGACAATAAATTGGTTAAAGGTCTAACAACGTTGCTAATGTCCTTAATAAATCTCCTATAGAAACCTACATGTCCTAGGAAAACCCTAATGTCCTTAACTGTTGTTGGTGGAGGAAGATTGGCAATGAAATCTACTTTGGCCCAATCCACCTCTATGCCTCTTTTTGAGATGGCATGACTCACAACAATGCCTTGTTGAACCATAAAATGACATTTTTTCCAATTGAGTGTCAAGTTCTTTTCTCTGCATCTTTTTAAAACCAAATCCAAATGATGGAAGCATTCAAAAAATGTGAAACCAAAAATGGAGAAATCATCCATGAAAATGTCTAAGAGTCTTTCCACCATATTAGAGAAGATGCCCATCATACATCTTTGAAAAATGGCTAGGGCATTGCAAAACCCAAACAACATGCAACGATAAGCAAAGTTCCCAAACGGACAAGTAAAGATAATGTTTTCTTAATCCTCAGGGGCTATGGAAATTTGGTTATAGCCAAAATAACCATCAAGGAAACAGTAATACTCATGTCCAACTAATCACTCTAACATTTGGTCAATGAATGGAAAAGGAAAGTTGTCTTTCGTAGTTGCCACAATAAGTTTCCTATAATCAATGCATACTTGCGAATCAGTTTGTATGCATATAGGGACAAGCTCATTAGCATCATTCTGGATCATAGTAATTCAAGATTTCTTTGGAACTACTTGAATAGGACTAACCCAAGAACTATCAGAGATTGGATAAATGATCCCATTATCAAGACACTTTAGTATGTCTTTCCTGACCACTTCCTTCATGATTGGATTTAACTGTCTTTATGGGTCTCTAGTAGGTTGGGCCTTATCAATCAAGTGAATCCTATGTTGAAAAATTGTTGGGCTTGTTCCATTGATGTCAGCCATGGTCTAACCTATGGCTTCCTTATTTTCCCTAAGAACGACCAACAATTCTTCTTCTTACTACCGAAACAAGTTGGCTGCAACGATGATAGGAAGGGTTCGGTTTTCTCCTAAGTAAGCATATTTGAGATTTTCTAGAAGAGGTTTAAGCTCTAGTGTAGGTGGTTCCTCAATGGATGGCTTAGGAATTGGTCTGGGTTCAATCATGATGGGCTCTAGACGAGATTTGTACCAAGTATTAGGCTTTTGAATTGTACCTTGGGTTGTATCATTGGTTTTATCTATAACCATCAATTCTTCTTCAAATATTTTTTCAAATTCTTGATCAAAATAACATAGGTCAAAATCAGCTTCCTCCTCTGATAAATCATCCTCCTTTGAGAAATCTTCAATCATGTTGACCTTAAATACTTCATCTAGCTCTTGACTTAACCTTTTCTCTAAATTAAAGATGTTCAATTAAATAGTTAGATCTCCATAATTCAATCTCATTGAACCATTTCGACAATTCATCAATGCATTAGAAGTAGTCAAGAATGATCGACCTAGAATAACTAGAATCTAACCCTTAAGGTTGGTTAAGGGTTGAGTCACTGTGATTACAAAATCCATAGGATAAACAAAGTCTCTCACCTTGATCAAACATCCTCAACAATCTCCTTTGGTGTTCTAAATGATCTATCAGCCAACTGCATAATCACTCTTGTTGGCTTCATCTCTGCTAATCCTAATTGCTCCTATACTGAATATGGCAATACATTGATCCCTACTCCTAAATCATGAAAGGCTCTGTCAAATTTTGTGTTACCAATGACGCATGACATTGTGGGACTCCCTAGATCCTTATATTTCATTAGTAGCTGATCTAATAAGATAGAGCTAACATTGGCTGCTAGGAAAGCTTTCTTAGGCACCTTTGTAGGTCTTTTTCTAGAGCATAAGTCCTTCAGGTATTTTGCATAAGTAGGGACTTGTTGAATTGCATCTAGAATGGAAATATTCACCTTTACTTGTCAAAAGATTTCTATAATTTTTTCCCATTTGGGAAGATTCCTTCTTATTTTTGAACCTATTAGGAAATGGAGCAATGGGTTTTTGGATAGGCTCAACAAGTAATTCAAAGGAAGGCCTAGTGTAGTTACTGGGCTCTTCAGAATCCTCAAGCTCCTTAAACTGACCAAAGTGGATAGGTGAGATTGAGTCAGAAGATGAGTTCTTCTAAGTCTGGATGGCATGATTGGGCATGACGATGTGATTATCAACTTGTTTCCCAGATCTCAATGATATGACAGTGTCGACCTGGTTAACTTGATCATCTTGGACCACATGAACTTATTGTGGATTAGGATTTTGACTCCTAGGATTGGGTATCGGTTGACTGGATAGGATTTCCTTATCTCTTTCTCCTACTAACGTGACTAACTGACTCAACTACATCTCAATTCGTGCTATGGCTTATATGTGGGCAGTTATGTTGGTATTGGTTTGGGAATTCACCTTGAAAAGGGCCTCCACGCCTTTCTCAAGGGTACTCAGTCTTCTTTCGGAGTCATGGAATCCTAGAGGGGGAAGATTGTGTTGTGGTCCTACATGAAGGCCTTGTGGGACTGGTTGGTTGGGCCTAAAATGATTTGAATGCTGTGGTGGACCTTGGGAGAATAAAAATTGGTTGCCTCCTTAGTGAGGTTGCTAATTCGAAGAGAAGTTTGGATGGTTTCTCCATCCTGGATTGTATGTAGAGGCATATGGGTCATTCCTGGGTCTAGCAAAAGTGGCATTAATTTGTTCTAGACCAAAATCATGTTGGTCCATGAATGAAGGATATTCTTCCATTACATGACCCATAATTTGACATTCATTGCACCTGGGAACCTAGTTAGACATTTGATTTACTTGGGTTTCCTCTTTCATTTCCAATGCTTCTAGCCTATGAGCTAGAGTGTTGACCATGGCATCAATGGCTATGGATGATTCTATAGAATGGATGCCACTTTTCGAGAATGTGGGTTTATCAATTAATTGATCGTTTGCGCTTTTCTACTACATTGTTTTCTCTGCTAATTCTTCTAGAGATTCCCATGCTTCATTCTCATTTCTCTTCATGAATCCTCCTTAACACATGGATTCAAGCATGGTCCTAGTTGAGATGTCTAAACCCTCGTAGACGACTTGACATAGTCACCATTTCTCTACACCATGATGTGAACATTGAGCTAAGAGATCCTTAAACCTATTCAAATATTTCTAGAAAGACTCACCATTTTTTTGCTTAGATGAATTGATTTTATTTCTAATTTTGATAGTTTTATCGATTGGATAATTCTGTTTAAGGAACACAATGCAAAACTGGGTCTACGTAGTGATTGAATTAGTGGATAGACTATAAAGTCATTTTTTAGCATTGTCTTTTAATGCAAAAGGAATGAATCTTAAACGGACTGTATTATCAGACAATTACTACAACTTCATCATACTACACACTTCTTCAAAGTCATTGATGAATCAATAAGTATCTTTAGATTCTAGACCTATGAACCTAGGCAACTAGCTAATATAATTGGATTTGAGTTCAAAATTGTTGCCATTAGCTTGAGGAAGTTTAATGCCAAATGGTTGTACAGTTCTTACTGAGTAATATCTGACTTCTAAGATTAGAGGTGGATTATATACTTCATCAATCATTTTAAATTCTTTAGGTTTGACATAGATTAGATGATGTGTTGAATCAAGAACTCACACGTGCATATACAAGTGAGACTCTCTCTTTTTTTTAAAAAAAATGTTAATGAAATAAAATAAAAAATAAAAAAATGTAATAATGATAGAAAGGAAGAAAAGATGAGAAAATAAGAACCTAATAAATAAGGAGATTTCAGATAGAGGAGAAAAATGCCTAGTCTAATCACACAAGTCACACAGATCCTAATTCTATGGTTGACCTAAAATATAGACATGTAACGCCTCGATCCCGGACACGCTACCAAAACACAGTATCAAGCATAATTACACTAATTACAAAACAACAAATAACTGTAACTAAGGCTCACCTTCAGGATCACAATGTGCGGCTAGAAGCTCCAACTCCTGCACCTGAAAACCAAAAAGCACACGTGAGTGACATCTAAGTCACCCAGTACACGTCCCAAAACATACAAACTATAAAACCTCGGCAAAACCATAAATCTCATTTTTTCAAAACTTGGTTTTCTCTTTTTGAAAATCATTCTTTCTTTATTAGACAATCACTTGAGAGTTCAATCCCAATCCATGCTTTTTCAAAAGCCATGTTTCCTTTTCTTTTCTCAAAACATTTGGAAATTCATTCCAAAACTACTTTTTCTTTCAAAACATTCATTTACATTTCTTTCAAAAACCTTTGGAATTCATTTTCCAAAACATTTCCCTTCTCAATATTTGAGATTTCTTCCCAAAACACACTTTCAAATTCACATTTCTGACCAAATCCAGCCTAAAACACAATGCCCCATTGGGCTCAAAACCAAATCATAAACACTGGCTGGCAACTAGTTAAAACATCATCATTTCTTTTCAGGATTTTAGGACCATTTCATCAGTCCAATCCTGACCCAAATCACATTTCTCTTTCTTTATTCATTTCCACTTTTCTTTACTATTGTTACCTTGATCAGGGGTAACCAGGCACACAAGCAGTAGACGAGGACTTCCTTCCCCTACCTTCTTGCACTGCCACAATGAAATTCCCCATGCGGGATATCACCGTCCCGACCAACCAGCCTCAATTTCATTTTCATAAGTGCACAGGGATACGTCTTTGTCTAACGCCCTAGTCGGTGACCCGAACAACTAGGTCCAATGACCCAAGCTCAGCCTACACCGTCGGTGACCCGAAAACTAGGCTCAAAAGCCCAGGCTCAGCCTACACCGCTACAAGCTCGGTGACCCGAACAACTAGGAACAACGACCCAGGCTCAGCCTACACTGTCGGTGACCCGAACAACTACGTCCAATGACCCAGGCTCAGCCTACACCGCTATGAGCTCGGCAACCACATTATCAGTGTTCCATTCAAAACTCTTTGAATTCCTTTCAAAACCATTTTCCAGCCTTTCCGTTGTAGGACTCTGTCTCCTTGCAACACTCAACCCTCCACTAGGGTTCCAACTCAAACCATGAAAACCATACTTTAAAATCATAAATTGGGTATCATGCCCAAAACCACATAAAACAATCTTTTCAGTTATTCATAGGGTCTCAAACCCAAAATCACACCCAAATCCATTTGTTTGGGTCCCACATTCCTCTATGTCATTACATAGGGAAACATCATCAACACATGCTCAAAATACCATTCATCCTTTATTCAAAACCACATTATGCATACCAGACTCAGGGCAAAAACAGCAGACCGAATCTCCAGTTCGGCATACCGAAATTCCCTGGTTCAATGTAACAAACATTTTTGGTAAGCCAAAACCCCTTGTTTCGGTCGACCATGCAATTTCAATCTACCGAACCCTAGGTTCTAGCTTAATCTATCAGGATTTCGGCATACCGAATAAATTCGGCATACTGAATTCCTCGTAGATAGGGCACACCCCTATTCCGCAGCGGCGGAATTCCCCCAAAGTGGGAGTCCCGATCGGACCCGCAAAACATATACCATAAATTACAAGTAAATCACAGGGTGTAGACTCTCGAGTCTACTTCAAAATCCCACAAACCATTCATGATTCCATCAACCATACAAGGAGATATAAATTCGCAAGGGAAATATGCTCAGAGTTAAACTTTAAAACATTTAGGACATATCTACCCAAAACTCACGAAATTCACACAATCTAGCATGATCCCTACACATTCCCATCATTTATCTCATTTCCATCATCCCTACTATTTTTCTACGATTTTCCATGCATGTATCACAATTTTTCTTGCAGTTAACCTACTATTAACAAAACACCAAATGGAGGAAAGGAAAGGAGTCGCGTACCTGGCTCAGCCCCCGGTGACCTTCCCCGCCCTCTGGCGAACCTCCTCACGCCCCAGCGAAGCCTCCTCTGTCGGCGGAACACACGAGCGGCTCACCACCTCCTCGGTTACGCGTCGATCCTCTCCCTCTCCTCCTCTCTCTGTCACCCCTTCCTCTCTCTGCATGCCGCGTCCTCCATTTATCCTCTTCTCCTCCCACGTTGCGTCGGCCGCCCATCGCATCGGAGGAGACGGCGAGGCACGGACCGGTGTCGCTGGTGGCACGAGTCGGGGAAGGGAAGGAGATGGGGGAAAAATAGTGTGCGGCTCGTGAGAGGAAGGAAAAGGAAGGAGAAAAAGAAGGAAAAGAAAGGAAGAAAAGACAGGCACGCAAACCGAGACGACTGTGCACCCTCAAGCCGGACTCCACATTGGTCCCAAATCACAAACAGGTGCACAGAAGACCAACCACAAGCTCACACAAACAAGAAACAACAGATTATCCATTAATAAACCATTTAAGCAATATAACAATTAATTACATGGTTTACAAATAAAAATGGATAATCAGGCCCAGATGTCACAAGACAGCTCCTAACTTCCAAGTCAACCTTCAAGATCCTTGATTCAAAATTTCTCAAACCGAGGTAGTCAGATCAGTAAAGGAAAGTGGGAGGTTCCCCGTGCATAAGCAACAGACCTAATTAAATTACCACTTTACCTTTTAAGAGGTTGGGCCTCGTGAACCACTTTTCTTAGACACCAATAAGGAATAACAATTTTAAATCCAAGTCTCTCTAGCTTTTACATGTCCTATTGAGCTCAAGTCCTTAGGGTCAATGTCTACTTGATTTTAATTAAGGCTTAAGTCAATGTTTGATGTTTTCTTTTGTTGTTTGTCAGCAAGGAAGGGTGATGAAATCTCCACTTTATCTTGTGATATAAGTTTTGTCCTTAAGTACTTTGAAATGATATATAATAAAGAATTATGCTCAGATAAGTTATTCTTCCTACTAACTATATGCTTTAAAATGTTAAAAATCAAGTAAGGGAACACATACCTTTTTTCTCCAACAATCACCAAGAATTTGTAAAATTAACACAAAAAGAAAACCTACTCTAAATGCAAGCTAAATGATGAATGCTCTAAAAAGTAGATTTCTATCTTGGCATGAAATCTTTTATTTGGTTCAAGTTGAGAGTTGATTTTAAATTTGTGATAGAGAAAAAATCCAGAAATTGTAGCAGGAAATCAACCCTATATCAGGATACTAGAAAAACTGAAGATTCTATGGAATGGAAAAAATTTTCCCTAACCTGTGGGAACACATGGAAGGCACCAAAATGGCAGTTGGGCACTTAGGAGGCGTTTCTCTTTCTGGAAAATGGCAATTTTTGCTTTGCCTCTCTTCTAGATCTCCAATTATGGTTCCTAAGAAAACAAAAAAAATTGAAGTAAATGTCCTTATTTATTTATTGGTTTTTTAAAAAGAAAAGAATCGAAAAAAAATAACTGATAATCAACAATCATTTGTATACTCTAATCCTCGGCAATAGCGCCAAAATCTTGATGTGTACATTTTAATTAACCTCAAGTGCACAGCGTATAAGGTAGAACATTGGTAAGTACGGGTCGATCCTACAGAGAAAAGAGTTTTAAAAACAAAAATTAACTATCAATTATTAAAAAGGTTTAGGACAATTGATGTTTAAAAGTTAGAATTAAACTATTAGAATGCAATCAAATTAATTAAAACCTAGGGTTTCAAATCCATTTACATGAAATTGAGAATGTATGATTAAATTGACTCTATCTCTTGTTTTAGATCGCAATATTTGATTAAATGATTTTTACCCTAACAAATACATACTATGTGCAATGCATCATAAATATCAAGTAAGGAATAAAAATATATAGAACCAAATAAATCAAATGATATATGATAGATCTGAAATTATATACATGACCCCCAATTCATTCTTCCCTAAGCAAAGGCTAAAAAGAATAATTTAATATTAGCCTATCAAAGTTTATCGAATGATGAGTTATTTATATAATATACATCCGATTTACATAATCATAGTCATAAGGCACAAGAGAAAAACTTAATCATAACACCCCAATTCACATAAATTTCATCTCAATCCCTAATTTGAAATCTCATATTCTTTGACATGTTATCTCATATTTATTGAGAACTTGATTTTTGGGATTTGTCTTTTGAGTGTGTCTTCACTAATTTGTGTCCAAAGTTGTTCTCGTCCTCCTTTATCTTCATTCATTTACCTAACTACCTGACTCCTGCAAAAAAAATGCATAAAACACCCTCAAGAAGCATTATTTATAAACATGAATGGGAATAACAAATACATGAATTATGTGATTATCACATCCCTTGAGCTCCATCACTCCACAGGAACCCATGCAATACACAAAAACCCCATGATCAGTGTGTGCACCAAGAGAAAGGGGAGGAAGAAGAACAAAGCGTAAAACCATGAAATTCAAGCACTCACCTCTTCTCCATGGTTGTAGCACATTCTCCCTTAGTTCCTTAACCAAGCACGATATCCAAAGCCACTAGTGGTTGTCGAAGCTCCACCATGACGACGTCAGCCACATGCACAGGGCAAGGTACCCAACAAAACACCTCAACCTACCCCTTGGAACCCTCATGCCAAACTAGAGGAGAAGAAGAGAAGAAGCTTCCCTAGAAAGCCACCGCCATGCACTTATATTGGCAACTGAAGCATCTAGATGCAACTCAGGACGTCATGTGCGTGCTTTCATGTGTCTAACATGAGACACATGCTTGTATACGTTTAACAATGAGATTCACTAGTGTTAAATACAGACTTCATTGCATCTAACATAAGACACAAGAATATTAGCATTCAACACTCCATAAGCCCAGAAATCAATATCTAGGTGTAAGACACAAGGTTTGTTACGTCTGACTTAAGACACATCATATTCAACATCTAACACACCCAAATTTTAGATTAAATATCTGACCTAAAATGTCACCTAAAAATCTAGGTCGTTACACCTGTGTTACAACTACGACTGTAGACACCCTGATTTTGAGGTGACCCAGAGATGAGTTATCCGCATGTTGCTTTGGATGTGATCAGCCCTTGAATCGAGCCCTAAACCCATTAGCCAGAGCCCCAATCAAAATATCTGAGCTGGGTTGGCGCACCAAGTTGGCGCACCATGCAGGCGCACCAACTAGGCGCACCAACCAGGCGCACCAAGTAGGCGCACATCACTGGCTCACCAAGCAGGCGCCCAGCTCTGGCTGCTGACCTTCCATCTTCCAGGGTGTTACCCTTGCAAACGAATGTGCCAACGAATATTCGAGGCTTTTCGTTTGCAAGACCCTTTGTTTCTCTTGTATAACTCATCCCTAGATCCCTATAAATA
>JAMKQA010010694.1:0-25982 GCA_024699735.1 Posidonia australis
TTGGCAAGTGTGCAATCAGTTGGAAAGCGTCTCTACAACATTCAGTTGCTTTATCAACCACAGAAGCCGAGTATATGGCAGCTGCAGAAGGGATTAAGGAAGCCTTATGGCTTAAAGGATTATTTGCAGAATTTAGTCCAAATCAAAAAGTGATTGAAGTTTATTGTGATAGTCAGAGTGCTATTCATTTGGCGAAAGATCAATTTCATCATGAAAGGACGAAGCACATTGATATTAGATATCATTTTATACGTGATATTAGTCTGCAGGAATCAGTTACTATGAAGAAAATTCCCACTACAGATAATCCAGCTGATATGATGACAAAATCCTTACCCTTGACCAAGTTCACTCATTGTACGAACTTGGTTGGACTCTGTGGCTTGTGAAAAGAGTCCATTTTGGCAGAAAGAGATTTCTTTTAGAAAGGTTGTTGTTGTTACTTATCCTATCTTTGACTTGTACCTATTTCAGGTTTTGCTTTTCCAAGTCAAGGTGGAGATTTGTTAGAATTGACTTGTAAAAGGGTAATTACCAAATTGCCCTTATGGTTATGGTCTAGGAACTTCTATAAATACCCAAAGCCTTAACCATT
Organism: Posidonia australis; assembly: GCA_024699735.1. Classification (NCBI taxonomy): domain Eukaryota; kingdom Viridiplantae; phylum Streptophyta; class Magnoliopsida; order Alismatales; family Posidoniaceae; genus Posidonia; species Posidonia australis. Next base: position 596 of record JAMKQA010010694.1, read on the forward strand.
TGTATATCCTCTTTCGATTCCTTTCATAGTACAACACCACCTCCCTCTTTCTCTGCCCCTGGAGTAGGCCTTGCCGAACCACGTAAATCTTGGTGTTCTTGTGATTGATTGGTTTGTTTGTGACATGAATCCCCAACACATTCAACTACTCGTCTTCCCACTTTTGCATCCATTCCCTATACCCACTAGTAGCAATATGGCAATCCTGGACCGCCACCAGCCACTCAAGTATCACAGTTGTCAAGGCATTGATTTCAATTTGTTTTGGTTTTCTAAAGAGTGCGTCAGTTACTTTATTTGAGAACCTTGACTTGTACTCAACCACAAAGTCAAGGCCCATAAACTTCAACAACCATTGGTATTGGGCTTGTGTGTGAGCTCTCTATTCCAACAAATATTTGATACTTTGATGGTCAATTTTGACCACAAATTTTTGCCCCCAAAGATATGGCTTCCACTTTTGAACAGCCATGGTTATAGCTAGCAACTCCTTTTCATATGTAGGAAAAGCTAATTGCCTCCCTTTCAAAACTTTACTGAGATAAGCCAAAGGTTTACCTTCCTGCATTAACACAACAACAATACCAACACCACATGCATCACACTCAATTGTATATGTTTTGTTAAAGTTAGGCAAAGTGAGGACAGGAGCAGTAGTCATGGCTAACTTCAGCTTCTCAAATGCCTCTAATCCTCATTCATCCCAACTGAATGCATATTTTTTTGGGAGATTAGTTAGTGATGCTACAATCATTCCATACTTTTTAGTAATTTCTTGTAGTAACCTGTTAAACCCAGAAATCCCCTCAACCCTTTCATTGACTTGGGAAATGGTCAATTAAATATGACTTGAATTTTTTCCTGATCAGCATTGACTCCTTACTATGAAATGGTATGGCCGAAGTACTGCACTACTTCACTTCCAAAAGTGCATTTAGAAAGCTTGACAAATAACTAATTCCCAGAGTAACATACACTAGAAATTTTCAAGATGCTATGACTCTCCCATGTGCTACTATACACCGGAATGTCATCAAAGAAAACTAAAATACACTTCCTCAAATATCCTTTAAAGATGTCATTCATAAGGTTTTGAAAAGTGGAGAAGGTATTTCTAAGGCCAAAGGACATTACTAAGAACTCATAATGTCCCTCATGAGTTCTAAATGCTATCTTGTATATATCTTCCTCATGCATTCTCACCTAATGATAGCCTAACTTTAAATCTAACTTGGTAAAAAAATTTGCACCTTACAAGTCATTAATGAGTCGGATAGGATATTTATTCTTAACAATTTGAGAATTAAGATGCCTGTAATCAACATACATCCTCTGGGTATTATCTACTTTCTTGACTAAGAGCACAAGAGAGGCGTAAGGGCTATGGCTTGGTCTTATTAGACCATTTGCTAATGATTCCCTAACATTCTCTTCTATCATTGTCTTCTGATGGAGTGCATGTCCATAGGGAGCTTGTGACCTAGGCCTAGAACTTGCAACCAATGTAATTTGATCATCATATGGTCTTTAAGGGGGTATTGCATCAGGCTCCTTGAAGACTCCCAAGAACTTCGTCACAATGGCAACTATGTCAGGATGCTTGTGTTGCAATTCCTCAAGTATTTCTTCTTGTTTATTCTTCTATCTCTCCAATTGGCTAATTTGATGAATTTCAACCATAAATAATTCCTTCACCTTTTAGAGATTAGCTAGGATTTTTTGTATTTCACTAATTGTAATTCATCTTCAGTTAAGCCCTTCAACTATGTATCATTCAAGCAAATTCCATCACCTTGGTTTTCAAATTCCATTTGATGGTTTTGAAAGTTTCCAACCATTTGATTCCCAACACAATGTCACAACCTTCCAAGGGCAACACATAAAAATTCAGGTTTACAGCCAAACCTTGTAGGTTGAGTAGAATCTAGGAATAGGTTCCTACACTCTGAGCTATTTCCCCTGTGGCCACCATAACTGATAATCCAGCACTTACAATAAGTGGCACCGTGAACTTAGCTACAAATCTAGAATCCTAGAAGTTATGAGTGCTCCCAAAATCTAATAATATGGTTACATTCCTCCTATATAGATTTTCACTAACTTTCATGATTAGAGAAGCTGATCTACCACTAATAGCATGCAAAGAAATCCCAAGCCCTTCCTTTGCAGCAAAAAATTCCTCTTGGCCCAAATCTACACTCTCTTGAGCCTTATCTATCACTAATTCCATCAAGAATATTTGAGTCCTCATGCACTGATGCGAAGAACTCCATTTTTCACTACAAGTAAAACGATACCCTTTAGCTTTGCTTTCAATATACTCTTCTGAAGAGATATTCATAACTTATGAAGCTTCACCAACCCTCTAGTATCTCCAGTCCCACTCCCTACCTTTCTTCCTTTATTAAGAAAATTCCCTTCTGTATCCTACATAACTTCTTTTGAATTAATTTTCCCTCCTGCAAACAAGTAATCTCAATGGCTTCCCTCAAGGATTTAGGTCTGAAAGACCTTACCTCTGCTTGTAAGTCAACTCTAAGTCCACTGAGATAGGTGCTAAGATGATGTTTTTCAGAGAGGCCATGTACCTTATTACTTAACCTCTTATATTCACTATGATAATCCTCTAATGGAACCTTCTGTCTCAACTTAACTAGCACACCCATGGCTTCCTCATTAATCAGCCCAAACCTGATTGATAAGGCCTTGCTAAATGTAGGTTAGGTGAGATCCTCTTGCTATTTGTTGAGCCACCAGTACCATTCCAAAGCATCATCCCCCAAATGATATGCAATTATAAATACCTTTTGGTTCTCTGGAATTTGATGAAGATCAAAGTAAACTTTGGCCATGAACAACCTGTATTGAGGAGGTCCTTTGCCATCATAATTCAAGAATTTGATGGTAGGTGGTTTGAAAAGAAATCTACCTCTCCCTCATTCACTAACGTTGTTTGCTAATGATTCCTTACTCTGATTCTCTCTTCATGCTCCCAATTCCTCCATCTTTTCCGAGATTTTCATGACTTCACTTCCAAACTAATGTGAAACATCGGTGATTTCTGATCTCAAATTACGGTATTCGGTCTCCATATCAGACTTAACTTGAAAAATCTCAAACCTCACCTATGATATTTTTCCCAAACCAACAATCGCATCACGTCAAAATCCTTTGGACGCATCTACTCAAAAGCATTCTCAATTGTAGAAGGCTCTGATACCACTTTGTCATTTCCCAACCGAAGATTCCACCTTAGTCCAGGTAGAACCGACGTTGGATCGCAGACCTTAGCCTTCAACTTTGTCGTCGTCGCTCTTCTTAGTTCCACCATAGAAACTCTAACCCTCTCTAAGAATATTGAGAGAAAGAAAGAGTTGAGATGATGGGTTGAGACGCAACGGAGACGATGACCAACCATCCATTTATTGCATTCCAATTCCTATTTATAGACTTGATGTGGAGCCTAACTACAATCCATTAGCTCTTCTAATGTTGGATTGCAACTAACCAATTCATTCTCCCATCAACATCGAACACAAGCTCTATAGGAAGAAGACAGACGACGACGTGATTTAACCACCAACCATCACACCAAATCAAAGTATACCAAATTTAAGAATCTGATTCAAGCAACTTACATATACAAAGTGAACACCAGTTATTAATAATAACGATGTCCCCCCATTGGAAGCCTAACAATTACTTCTTTCTTCTAGTTAATTTATGGTCTTTGGGACATCTTAGTTCGATGTTGTTAACTTTATTGGAAAAACCTTGGTTTCTGAGCTTCCTACTCTGTGTATTCCCATAGAAATGATTTTGCCATGATTGTGCTCGATTAAATTTCTTTGATGTCTTTGTAGCATTTTTTCATTTAATTTCACTTTGAAGGTTCTCCTTTTCTCCTCACATTTGAAAATCTTTAGTCTGCGTCCTTTTGGTACTTTCTATGGTGTCATGCTTTTAATACATTGCATATTTAGTTTCCTACATTCTCGTGCTATTCTTTTAATTCTACTTATGTTTTTAATCTGATAGAGTTTGTTTCCCAGGCTTCTAAAATTTTGCCCGTTCAACTGAAATCCTCTTCAATTCATCACAATTGAAGAGGACCCAATTCTTTTGATCTTGACCATTGATTGTCTTATTATACATGTTTTTCAATGTGTCTCTCTTTCTTGAAATGACTTCACTATTGGATTCTTTGCCCAATTCTCTTGATCTTGGCCATTGATTGTCTTATTATACATGTTTTTCAATGTGTCTCTCTTTCTTGAAACGACTCTACTCTTGGATTCTTTGCCTCTCTTTTTTCCCATTCTCTCTCTTCCTTTGTATGTTGGAATTAGAGATGGCGACGGATCGGGTCTATCTATATCCAAACGCATCTTATTTCATGGGTACGGGTACGGATCTGAATCTGGGTCTGGGTCCTAATTTTAGGACCTAGATCCAGACCCATGAAGATAGTAAGTCTGAGTTCAAGTCTTGAGTCTAATGGATTCTCTAACTTATTTTCATTTTTTTTGAAGAAAATAGATTTTTAATTAAACTTAAAATATTGTAAATAAATGTGCTAAATAATTCTCTATCAATACAAATATATCATGAATAAAATACAAGTATAAATAAATATATAACATGAACAATATCATGAACCATTAATAGTTGAACAATACATAAATAAATATATTTAACTTCAATAAATCAACTTTGTCAATGTCCATACAATAATTCCCTATCAATGTGCATACACCATATAAATTTAGACTTTAAAAAGAATGAGATTTAAGAGTAGAATAATATATATTATATATATAGTGTAAATATTATGCATTACTCTTTATATTTAACTTATAATATATTATATATAAATCAGGACCACGGGTCCATATGTCTGGGTATTTTTAAACCTAGACCCGACCCAGTAAATGAACGGGTCTAACAGATCTAAGTCTACCAATCCATGGTTCTCATTTTTAAGACACAGATCCATACTTTATGGGTCTAGACCCACGGGTGATGTCTCAATACTAGTAGATCACTAGTAGATGTCCCAATACTACCCGATAAGTTCAGATGCTTTATTTGCAAATTACTACATCTGGTGGTAGACTGTAACAGTAAGCTTTCTACTTGTTGAAATCCTACCAGACCAATAAACTTACCAAGATAATGCACCAAAACTTCATAACCTCATGAACCTCCTCTCATTACTTCCCGAAATATGAAAAGCTACTTAAAACAGAAGAGACCAGCCAAGAGTAGGAAAGAACACATACCAATATATGGTATCTTCCAATCCCAAATCTGAAGTTTTTTGGTCTATCATAAAATATATAGTGAAAGCAGCAACAAAGAGAGAGCTTCAATCCAGATGTCCAGGCATCATGCAGAACAATTTTTGGGATCAAAATCGATAAAACTTCACTATTTCATGGGGGAAATTACAAGAGCTCTATTGTTACTATCCTAAAAGATGGTAAATATACATCATTGCATGATTACAATACCAGAGGCAATATTTTGCACCTGTGAGGAGGAGCACTCATCTGCTGAATTTCATGGCTAGCTAATTCACCTTGTGTGGATCATAGAATCCGTCGCCAAGCTCCTCTCCGACGACGGATCCCAGTCTAACGCAGATGAATGAATCGCCGACAACCCCACGTACACATCTTCCATCGTTGGCCGAATTGCAGGATCCTGTGCCACGCATCGTCTGGCCAATTGTGCCATGGCGAAGACGGAATCCATTGGGCAGTTGTCAATCAAGCTGGGATCGAGGAAATTCTTCAGCTTGTCCCTCACGTCTTCTCCAGTCACCACTTCATCAATGGTAGAAGACAGTAGAACCCACTTCTTCTGACCCTCTTCGGAGAGAATGGCCTCTTTCCCGGAAAGTAGCTCCAGCAGCACCACCCCAAAGGCGAACACATCGATCTTGGCAGTGATGAGACCGTGCTCAAGGTACTCCGGAGGCATGTAACCCTGTACTTTAGCAAACAAATGAGAACAAGTCATTCATATAACCAATAAAAGATGTTTAGTTAAGTCTGTTTGAGCACTCAATTCATTCTGATATAATCTCAGAAGCCTATACTGGTTAGGATTCAAATTCAACTCCGATGCATCCATACCTGCGTGCCAACAACATGTCGTGTCTGCTGCGGCGTAGCACCATCCTCCGCCACAGCTCTTGCAAGCCCGAAGTTAATCAACTTCACTCGGAGCTCACCGTCAACTAGAATGTTGCTACTCTTCAAATCCTTATGAACACATGATGGTGTCGTATGATTATGCAGATAATTCAGCCCATCGGCCACATCGTACGCGATCTGAGCTCTCTGCTTCCAGCTCAAATTCCCATCCTTCACGTTTCCATCTCCGTGGAGCCGATCGGCAAGGGACCCGTTCCCGGCGAACTCGTAGACTAGGTAGGTGTGACCGTCGTGGATGCAGAATCCGGAAAGCCGAACGAGGTTGGTATGGTTGATCTTTTGCATAATTTCGATCTCATTCGATGCATCGCCCTCCACCCTTTTAACGGCAGCAGTGTCGCCATTGATGGTTCCACGGTAGACGGAACCACCGACTCTATTTGCTTCATCGAAACCACCGGTTGCGTTCCAAAGGTCATCGTACTTGTACGCCGCCAACGACCCAATCACTGCCCGTGCCTCGGCAGACAGCATTGTGCCGGAAGACTGTGAATCTTTCCACGAGAGTGCATTGTACTCCGCAGTAGAAATTGAGTCGTTGGCCGGCTTCATCACCGGCAGTGATTTCCGACGCCTGCGGCGGATAAAGCAGAGGGCGAAGACGAGAACACAAAGACCGACGAAACACACGGCAATCACAACTCCGACAATAACCCATTTCTTGTCGGATCCACCTCCACCCGGAGGGGCCGCTGGTGGTGGCTGAGGAGGCGCCGACGGGGCAGGAGCTCCGCCGACCAATTCTTTGGTCGGCCGGGTCTTGAGCGGCACCAGGATGGTGGTGAAGGGGAAAATTGTCTGTCCGACCTCCAGCTGGTTGGCGTCTCGCACCGCATTCACGTCGGTTTCGAATCTTTCAGCAATTGTCGGTATGTCATCGCCCCAAGTGACGAGATAGCTAAGCAAGAACTTGTAGCCGGCCGTGGTCTGGTTCCGACTAGGACACGCGCACCGGAGCGGGACCTTGAACCTTAAATTGATCGTCAGGTTCCTACTATCGTGGTCCGGATTCTGTTGTATCATCGCCTGGCAAGTAGACAATCCCTGGCAACGAGAACGAACAAAGAATGACCACCACCACATACATCACAAACATGGTACATCATATAATTCGCGTAGTAGTCCTCCGCTTTCCTTTTTACCTGGTAGGTGTTGTTGGCGACAGTCAGGTAGGTCTCGGTCTCGTACTTGAGAGTGTAGTAAGCGTCATGCTGGTAGTAAGAGGGGCCGCCGCTGCGTGAGGTGTAGCAGGAGCAAGTGACCGGGACGAGGACGAGCTGGTCGATGGGGAAGACGAAGACGTCTTCGACGCCGTTGACGGTGGCGATGTCTGAAGCGGAGGAGTTGAGGAAGTAGGCGATCGCGCTGGGTGACTGGTAATTGGTCTGGGACCGGAAGATGAGGTAGGTGTCGCAGGTGGTCGAAGGGGCGGTGCAGTTGTAGCCTAGAGTGGAGGAGCCGTTCTTTTCGTAGCAGGCCAGCATGTCGTTCTTCTGATACGGTTGCTGGGAGTTGGAGGTGGGGAGGAGGAGGAGGAGGAGGAGAGGGAGGAGGATTGTGAGGGTCATCGAGATGGGTGAGTTATCCATGGCTTGGGAGGAGAAGTTGTGGGGAGCTGGAAATCGAGCTCGTCTTTTCCCACTAATGCCTGATTTTTCTGCCGTCCTACTGTTGGCGAGGGAATAATAAATTTACTTCATCCCATGGAAAGATCTACCGGTCTAGATGGTCCAGGAAATTAAGTCTTTTCTTGTCCCCACTGGTGTCCGATTTTTCTTCTGTCCTGCCGGCTGTCGACGTGTGAATAATAAATATTATTTACACGCAATCATTGAAAGGTCCATGGGAGAATGGTTTATGTTGGTCTGAACAGCTGAACTTCTTCATGGGTGACGGCGACGGTGATGGTTTTTTCTTGCAAATTGAGTCTTTTCTTTTCCCACCAATGTCTGATTTTTCTTCTGTCCTGCGTACCGTTGATGAGCGAATAATGAATTTACTTATGTAATATTTGATAAGGTTTACGTAGAAAATACTTATAGAAATAAGTTAACTTTTTTATAATTAAAATATTGATAACTTATTCTTATTATTCTATAATATGTTTAGTTTTACTTATTGAAAATTGATTATGATATTGGTAAATATCTATTTTACCTTTATTATAAAATAACAAAAGAACACCCTTCGCCTTCTGTGATGGAGGTCGCAACGAAGGAGAGCCATAGGTTCAAAAGAGAAGGTAATCTCAAGCGAAACCCCTATCTCACGATGGGAGTGCAAGGTGCAAGAGGAAGAGATGGGGTGGGATGAGATCGAGGGTGCAAGAGGAAGAGAATATATGGTTATAAAGTTTGATTTATATTTAACATTTTATGTTATTGATATACTTGGTAACTCACTCGTGTCTTATGAGTGATTATTTATGTTTTAGTTTTATTTTTGATAATCTTCAAAATTAGATAAAATTAAATAGTTTCAACGAATTAAATAGGTCGGATTGACCTATTTAACTCATTTAATAGAATAAAAAGGTTAAACAAGTCATGTCCATCCGTTTATAAATGAATTGAAGTTAGATTGTAACTTTTAATCTATTCAATAAACGTGTTGAATTCGAATTGATTACAACTGAATCAAATTGGAAACAGGTTGGCCCAAATACAATTCATTAACCTATTTTGTCACCACTGCTCACATCCATCCCAATCACACACGAGAGTGGGGCTACGGTCTCCTGCTTGAACCATAATCACAAAATATAATCTCATTAAACTTTGTTTTCTCCTCCAAATCTCACAACTTTCAGAGGCCACGTATACTTTGACTGGAAATGAACAATAAGGTTTAATTAGGTGTTTGAATGGGGCCTGAACATGAACCAAGCGCAGAGATGGGAGAGACATAATGCGTGGCCTTGACTTTGAAGGGAAAGGGACTTTCTTTCCCGTTTCGCTTCTTAAACAAAGAATTCCGGGGCCTGTGCGTGAAACAAGCGCACTAGCGTAGAGAGGAGAGAGACTTCAGCGCGACCTTGACTTGGAAGCAAAAAGGGACTTTCTTTCCTCCTCTTTTTCCCTTTTTTTTTTTTGTTGTGAAAACAGTAATAATTCTTTCCCATTTTACTTCTTAAACAAAGAATCCCACTTGATCTACGGCCACTTGCTCTAGTGATGAAATTTCTTTATGATTGTACGAAAAATCGAGATTTCGACTCCTACATACATCATATATATTACATCACTTGACGATGATTTATCATAACTAAGTATTTAAATGTAATATATATCAATTATAGTTTACAAAAAAAAAAAATCCACTCCTTCCCTATGTCCACAACGCAACGAACACGTACACCGTAGGTATGAAAAGCCCAATAGAACACCGAAGGAAGCACTACTACATTTTGTCCTTCGTTCAGAATGAAAAGGGGCACTGCTGTACCGCCAGAGAAGCAATAATGCACAGTACAGACCACTGGTTAGCCTTATCACTCATGGGTTAAGATTATGATTGACTTATGCAGAAAGAGATGTGAGGTGAAATGCACTCGAGCCAGCAGTGAGGGAAACAATCAAAGTTCCCCGAGCATGCAAGAGAGCTGCATTAGTGAAGAGAATTGCGTTCAAATCTTCCATTAGTACCATCACAGATAATCAAAGTTCCCCAAGCATGCAAGAGAACTGCATTAGTGAAGAGAATTGTGTTCAAATCTTCCATTAGTACCATCACAGATAGAGACGACGGAAAATTCAACCCAATGACGTTGATGAATCTTTCTCACACCTACGGCCAACTTGTACCAAGGAAACCAAAGAAAAGAAAAATATAAAGTCAAATGGAAAAAACTAGAAAATAAAATCATGAAATTTTAATTTTATTTTTCATTTGACTCCAACAAGAGTATTTGCATACATGTAGAAAATAGGGAAAAATATTTTTTCCTTCAAATTTCACCTTTACAAGCAAAAAAATTATGAGATATTTTAAACTTATATTGGAAATCAAAGAAATTTACTTTCTAACAGAAAATGTTCACAAATATCATAATTTTAAACACACTTTTTGACCAAAAAAATAATTTCTTTTCCCTTAATTTCTTTTCATTTCTAAGTACACAAATTCCTCCCTAGTGGACAGATATACTGATCGTTACCATCTCTATTCCTTTTTCTTGTGTTAGATCAGAAGGTATTCTCAAAGATTCTGAAAATTGGGTGCAGCCGTGCTGATAAATGTGCTACCGAAATTAGTTACAGACAAGACAACATTTGCATTTGCCAAAGACACTGGAATCTGATCTCAATGGGTTCCATTTTTCTCTCCAAATCTCACCATTTCATAGATCAGATTTATTTTGATTGGAAACGGCTGAATTATAGCCTAAATTTTCAACAACTCTATTATCACTTTATCCAAGAAAATAAAACTGTCTGCTATCTTCCTTATCACAAAGGCCATAATTAGATGCTTGTGCACACTGCTAGACGAAACAAGGCTACAAGAAACAGCTGGAGGGGAGATGTAAAAGCATGACTTTGACTTGGAAGAAATAGTTCAATAAAAAATGAATTGGAAGAGAGACGACTTGTTTTCCTGTTTTTGCTTGATAAAACAAAAGATTTCCACAGCTCGAAATAAGCTAGCGACCCCAGCTGATGACGAAAAAAACAAACAAAAACCAACACAAAAAGACCACCAGAATGACTTTCCCACTACCACAACGTAATTGACACGCATATGGTTGGGAAGGAAAGCCCACTGATGTATTTTCCTTCGGAAACGAGAAGGAACACTAATAATACCAAATGCTGCATTTTCGCAACTGGGAACCGAGATGAAATTGACTTGCCCAATGCAGACCAGTGATCACTGGCAAGCATGTGATTCACCTATGGGTCAAAATTGTTTATAGATATGCATATGACGGTTTGACCTATTCTATCCAATTCTTTACTATCTTGAACCAATACTTAGACAACTGGATGTACCCAGTTTTGAGTTTTCAATTGTGCACTACAGTTCACAAAATTGGCACACAGGAACAAACGAGGACGGAAGTAACAAGATTTATGCTTAGGCAAATCAAGTAAATGTCACTTTCTACGAATGTAAATTTCTTTATCCTAGTAACAAGAATTTCCATTGGATTGTAAACGTGTGATGAATACCAATAGTTGATGCCCAGATGGGCCAACATCATCGGCCAACAGAGATCATCAATGCCTCAGCTGAGAGGTGCAAATTGTCAAAACACATTCCTAACCAAACCTTAGAAAGTCAAACCTAGACTGCCGTGGACATTGATAAATCTCAAAGCATAGCAACACGTACAAAGTTTGGTTTCCACCAGACAATTAAATCAGGATTTGCGCATGGTACTTCACAAAGAGGACCATTAGTACATGCATTTGATATTATCCATTCCAAGGCAATTGGATCTAAAAGCCTACAAGAATACACTGGAAACACACAAGAACGTAAAAACATGAGAATCACTAGCCGAATGTGAATGAAGTTTTTCAGGGCACATCTGTAAACCTGCCAAAATAAGAATTATACGATCCTGATGGGTTTTCCTTCAAATTTATATTGTGAACCTTTCTTTAACAATCATTTGGAATCTAAAAAAAATGATGAAGATGCTTCTGTAGGATAAGTACACTGCATACTCGCATTTGATGTATGAAGTAACGCTACCAACACATACCAAGGTACTTCACAAAGAGGACCATTGGTAAATGCATCTAATATTATCCATTCCAAGGCAATTCGATCTAAAAGCAACAAGAATACACTGGAATAAAAACATGAGAATGACTTGCAGAATGTGAATGAAGTTTTTCAGGGCATATTTGTAAACCAGCCAAAGTAAGAAATATGCGGTCCTGATGAGTTTTCCTTTAATTTATATTGTGAGCCTTTCTTTAACAATCCTTTGAAATCTAAAAATATAATGAAGATGCTTCTGTATGCAAAGTACACAGTATACTCTCATTTGATGTATGAAGTAATGCTACCAACACATACCTTCTGGATGGTAGCACTCTTGCCTCTTGGCAGTATGAATTCTCGATGATCAGAGAAATATCGAAATCTATGCTCCTAAGGGATATTTGTCCTGCAACAACATAAGAATCTAGGTGTTAATGCCCAGATGCTGCTGCAAATTACACGTACAGAGTGATTATAAGAGTGCAAGATTAGTAGAATGAGGGAAAACACGATATGTATGAAATTACAAGAAAAGAAAATGGCTTACATACTAAAATATCAACCTACCTGCACATTCCATTGCCTAGCTCACTCAGTCTTTAATTTTTTAATACATTTCCTGCTGAGAACAACTATTTTGCAAGCAAGTGCAACCAGTACAAGAAACAGAACTGCATATAACATAAAAAGAAACTTATATATTAAAAAAATAAGCCTACTAGATACAACATGTAAACATATTACCGAACACGGATGCCATGGCACAAACGTTAACTGAAGAAAAATGCATCATTTCTTTTACAAGTAAAAGTTATTAAGCAGGTAATATTGAAATCAGGACAAGGGAATAATCGGTACAGAAAGAGAGGCACAGTAGACAAGCAACACAAATTTGTAACTTCTGATTGATAGTATAAGCATTGTCATACCAAATAGAAAGGTAAAGAACGAAACTGCCAGTCGGTGTCTGACAAGCCATGGGAGATCGCATTCATGAGAACAGTGACACCTATCTTTCACTGGCCTTTTGTCCATTTCACCAAAATTCGTAACGTGCAAATCAGAGAGCAAGATGTCTACACTGTGAACAGAATCTCCATTCAAATCCCTAAGTTCAATTTTCACTTTTTGTGGAGTAGCATCCCAATTTATTTCAATTGCACCAAAATTTGGTTTCCCTGAAGTAAATGGTAAAAAAGCTACCAATAATTATCTATGCATTGAATAGAGTAATTGCCAAAAGATGGTAAACGCAAGTTACATAGTGAATTCAGTATTTTAAAAATTAAAACAGAAGCTACTGAGGTATTTTGTAATAGAACTTTCAACTAATACTTCGAATTTGTTTCAATGGGTCTATAAAGTGGAAGAGAATAATAGAAATATATGTTATTGATCAACAAATTATATATATATATAGGGTTAGATTTAAATGGATATCCAATTATCCTATTACAGACTAATCCATATAACACTACAATAAGTCTAACACTTCTCCTTAAGTTGGAGCATATATATCTATCACGTCTAACTTGGTACAAAGAGAATTATAAGACCAAGTACTTAGTTCATTAGTGAAAATATCTACAACTAATCAAAGAACTGCCTGTAAGGAGTAGAAATAATCTCTTGCATCACCATATCTCAAACATAATGACAATCTACCTTTATATATTTCGTACGTTCATAAAAGATTAGATTGTTAATAATGTAGATAACAACTTCATTGTCACAATACATTGACATGGACACATCAACAAAGAAAGATAAATCTGTTAAGAGAAAGTGAAGCCACATCATTTCATAAGCAACCTGTACCATGGATCGATATTTCGGATTTAACACTGAATATGAGGATAACATTCTACTTTTTATTGCACCATGTGACAATATTTCCTGCAACATAAGTGCAATATCTGGAAGTAGACCTTTAATCTCCTTTATCTCCTGCATAGTCAGAGTCTAAATATGCCACAATGCACAAGTGGCCCATTCTTTCTATAAACCAATCCTTTACAAGAAGCCTTCTTAATGTAAGATAGCACTCGTAAGACTCATTATCAATGTATTGTCTTTGACTCATGCATAAACTAATTAAGTAGACCAATAATGTAGGTAATATCTAGACGTATAACAGTCAAATAAATCAACTTCCCAATCAAGTGCCTGTATGACTACAAGTATCTCCCAAAAGGGGTGACAAACCATCTAAAAGTCTAAAACAGAGTAATCAATGATTTGCACCCTAGAAAACTTGTCTCTTGCAAAAGGTCCAATGCATAATTCCTTTGGGATGACGTCAACCTATCCCTAGTGTAGGCAAACTCAATACCCAATAAATACTTAAGTCTGCCTATGTCTTTCGTGACAAAGTCTCTACAAGTAGTCCTTTGTCTTCTGAATACCTGTTATATCACTATCAATCAACAAGATGTCATCCACATAAACAGTAAGTAACACATAGCTACTATCCATCCATCTGTAGAAAATAGAGTGATCAATAGTACAACGCCGAAAACCACTAGCAACAACAATACCATTGAATTTTTTGAACCAAACACGTGGATTCTGCTTGAAACTATAAATTACTGTCCTAAGTAGACAAACCTGATATGCTTCCTAAGCAACATACTTAGGAGATTGCTTCATGTACACCTGCTCTGTAAGATTACCATATAGGAAAGTTTTCTTTACATCCAACTAACTAAACTCCTAAGACTAGTTTATTACAATAGAGAATATGACCTTTATAGAATTCAATCACGTTACTAAGAAAAGATTTCAGCATAATCAACACCATACTCCTGCATGAATCTACGTGCTACCAGACGTATCTTATACTTGTCTACAAGTGACTAAATTAGTTCTTGACGGTCAAAAGACCAAATCCCATGTACTACGAGACACTAATGCTTACATCTTCTCATCCATAGTTGTCTTTCACTGCGATAGTAAGATAGCCCCTTGGTAATTCCTAGGAAGTGACTCAGATGAGTGCAAAGGTACAAAAAGCAGAATGAAGTTTATCAAAGGTAATAAAATTTAAAATAGAATGGACAGTGGTAGCATATGTACCTTTCCAAATGACAATTGACATATTGTGATCATGCTAGTGGAACCCACACAACTCTCTATGCATGGAAACACACAAGGAATCCCGATATAGTTATAGCAAAGATGAGGAATCCGAAGAAGGAGACTCGACTCGAAAACATCAAAGAACGACAAAGAAAAAGATAAAGAAAAGGAATCATCATATAATCTTTTAATATAAAGACAAGGAAAATCGAACGTGATAAATGCAAAGAAAGCAATGCAAATGAACATATGTGTGTTTCATGCCTAAAGAATGCAGCATGCATATCACTGTGAACCAGAGAAAGGATGAGAATTCTTGTTACGCATGGGTAAGGTAATAGACACCCTCATACGTCTAAGAAATCGGTCTTTCTAGATTAACTGCTTGCACATCAACTACATGTATGTGCATGTTTGTCTACTTCTGATGCATATGCCTAATGTGTATGCGTAGACCTAATGTGAAAACTCCAAGAGAAATAAAGAAGAAAGAAAAGAAATTAATCCGAGGGACAAAGTAGACATTGAGAATGTTGCTTAATGTACACCATAAGACAATGGAAAAATCATGTAAAACCAAAAACATATGAAGAGAAAACCACGCAAAACAGCGAAAATTAAAAATGCTCATGAAAGTCAAAAGAGGAAACAATCCACATTTAGGTCAATGTAGGCACTTATATATCATTTAATTTATGCCCTTGGATGATAGAAATCTAACACAAATCAAAATCACGAAAATCCAAGAAAAGTCCACAATAATGTAAAAAGTGATAAATCTGACTCGAGAAGGGAAAATCATGCCAAATAATATAACCCTAAGGCGAAAGGAGGACAAGATGAAATGAGACTAACTTTGGAAGTCAAACAGGGATGAGGAAACTAAAGGAAAGCCAAGTCAAGAAACAGTTTTGTAACTGTATGGATTTTAGACCCCACGTCGATGATTCTCGTCAATAGAATCCGTTGGCTGTAACCATCTCAAGAAACCGTCGATTCTCATCGCCAAGATTGTACATTAATCCTCTATATCATCGGAATTTGTGTGACCCTTCACCAGCTCAAGTGGCAAACTCTGATTGAAATCCTAGTCGGACAGAATTGGAAAGCTAGATGCTTGATCGGAGAAGCATAAGGGATGCAAGGAAAGTTCATTCGTGCAATCAAATAATGAAATGGCTTGCTAGATTCCTCGCCCCATCAACCTCATCGGAGAACTAGTCCATAGGCTTTTGGAAGACAATGAGTCCTATGGAGTCGCGGCGGCGCAAGAGAGGAGAATCCCAATCCCTGGCGAGTGAAAGCAAGTTCAGAGGAGCACTTTCATGTGCTCAAATCACCGAACGACATCCCAAATCGTTCCACCTATTGAGTTCACTGGCGTGAGCGCCAATTAGTTGAGGAAGAAGACTAACGTGCCTTATCGAGATCTGATGTGGCTTGGGAGATGGAAAGAGAGTGCCGGGAAAGCAAGAACGAAGGAAGGAAAGCAAAATCAAACATTCAAGTCGGTAAAAGGATTGACGAATCATTCCACCTGTCTACCTCACCGACGCACTCGTCGATCGTCCTCATCCGAGATCAGCGAGCTCCGACCGGAGACCGGTGAGATAGGAGAAGCAAGGAAGATAAACAAGCATGTATTTGACAAAGCAAACACACTGAATTGCTTCCCTCTAGCTTACATTTCCAGTGTCGGTAGAGCTCCAGTGAGCCACACCGTTCAGTTGACGACGGCAGAGAAAGAGGGATGGTGACCTTCTGCAACATGCAAGTGTTGATTTCGAAGGTCCCTGACCTTATTCAACACTTCAGACACGTCGCAAACAAGAAAGATAAAGCAACACCGATGATTTTGATGATTGTCGATAAGGAAGAAGGCAAAAAGAGTGTGCTTGATCGACTAGATACACACAGGCAGTTCCGGGTGGTCAACATTATCAAAAAAGCACTGAGTCTCAAAGAATGTAACATAAGCAGACACAATGTAGTTCATAGTAAAAGGAATAAAACACTTTTACTCTCGTTGAGTATGAGAGTATCCGATAAACACACATCGAACAGACTATAAGGCTAATTTATCTAGATTCGGAATCAAATCCTGAACAAAGACAATATAGCCAAACACCCGTGGAATAAGAGAAAAAAATCTCCATATCAGGACGTAATCGTCGCAGTGGAATCTTCCCCCTAAACAGGGTAGACGGCATACAATTAATGACATAGGAACAATAAGGATTGCATTAGACCACAGATACGTGGGAATATGCATATCAAGCATAATAGAACGAACTACATCTAGGATATGTCAATGTTTACGCTCAATAACACCATTTTGCTGAGATACATGCGGACAAGAAGTTTAATATATAATACTTAGAGATTCACAATAACTTTGAAGACATTATCGGTACTTTTGCACTTTGGAAGTAATAGAATATTGATTCATTATTTCAACAAAAAAAAATTTGACAGTATCAAGAACATTGAATCTCTCTTTCAACAACTAGACCCATGAAATATGAGAAAAATCATCAATAAATATAATATAATATTTATAATAAGACACAAAAAGTATTCTGCTAGGACTCCATATATTACAATCAATTAACTCAAAAGTACTCTAATTACGAACAAGATGAAGACTATGAAAGGTAACACGATGTGCTTACCCACCTCATAAGATTCACAATCAAAAGAAGAAACAAATATCTAAGTAAGTACCCGCTATTATTTTAGATAAGACGGATAACCCAAGCGATGACACCAAATGAGTGATGGTTCTACTGTGGAAGCCAATGACGCAAGTCCTCAAGGTAATTCATCTTTAACTAGCAAGTAGACACCTTGGTCTCGCTCACACTCCAAACAATCCTCTTCTCCATCTATAGACTCTAAAAGGTACAATGAAAAAGAAAGAAAATTACATAACAAAGTAGTTGTTTGGTAATGCCACTAATAGACAAAAGATTAACTAAAAATTCAAAAACAAAAAGGACTTTGTCCAATATTAACTGTAACGTAGTACGAATAATGCCTTGTCTAGAAACACGACACGTCCTACTATCAACAATAAAAATCAATCTAATATCTGATAAATTGGGATATATAAGGATAAAAGTCATGGTACTCACATAGAAGGCGGTCTTGGCCATCATACGTCCACATCTGCCTCCTCCTCGACCTGAACTGCGACCACAACTAGTAGTCATGACAGAGTGATCTGAAGTGGAAATAGAAGTACCAATGGAGATGCGTAGAACTCAAGAGAAGGTAATCTCAAGACTGAGAATGGAATTCGTACTAAGAATCTAACTCCGAACCTAAGACGAGAGCTCTCAAGTAACACCAAAAAGGCAGGCTACAACAATTAACTCCTCATGATATCGACGCATAGTAGTAACATCAGGTGTCGACGGTTGATATGTATTAAGCTCATTCAAAAGAGTCCAAAAAGTAGCAAAATGGTCCTACACTGAAATGCCTCCCATCCTCAGTGTGAAGATCTACTCATATCTCTTAAAAACACGTGAGATATTCTTCTCATAGCCATACATTTACTTCAAAGTGTCCCAGATTTTCTTTGTAGGTCGTAGAATCATCACACCTCGAGCAACACTCGGTTCCATACTGTTTACCATCTAAGAAATAATAACAGAATCATCGGTATACCAGTCTTCATAAGTATTGTCTTTCACATCAAAAGGCGACTATGTAAGATGCCTGATCTTATGGTGTATAGCAAGAAAGGTCTCAAAATTTTGTGCTCACAGTAAATAGTTTTTCCCATTGAGTTTTTCCGAAGTCCCAGTTAGGTTTTTTGATGAGCGATTCCCTAGAAGCTATGACGATCCTCAAGGAACACAATCAGAATCGATTTATCCAAAATCAAAAAAGAGGATTCTCAGTGCAAAAATAGCCCCAAATAGGTTGTGAAGTGATCCAGGGCACCCCAGGGAATAATAGAACAGAACAGGTAGACAACAAAAACCACTATCAATAACAGTAGTAGTAGTATAAAGTATACAAAGCCTTTTTCATGGACTACTTAGCAGTAGTAGTCACCGACTAGGTTGCTTGTGGTAAAAGGACAATAACCGGCTAAGTAATGGCTACAGAGGATGGCCCTAAATGGACCGTTGGATAGGCCCTACGACTTGTCTGAAGGTGCCAAAATGGCCTGAAGGAGTCACCAACGACTGTAGAAGGGCCTACTGGCCCTAGCGACGGTGGTGGAGGGGCCTGAATGCCCTAGCGATGCCTAGGGAAGGGTCTGTGGACCCTTGCACCGACGGTGGAGGAGGCTCAAGGCCCTGGCAACGCCAACAGGGGGGTCTATAGACCCTTGCGGTAGTAGGAGAAGGACCGAAGAATCTGGTCAGTGCCAGAATAGTGGCCAAAAGGCCTGGTCAATGGTGGAAAGGCTATCAAAGGTGACCGATGGCTGAGGAAATCTTAGGATTTTCTCCTATGCTCTGGTACCATGTAAAATGGGAGAAAATAATAGATATGTGCGTTATTGATCAACAAGTTACATATGCATAGGACTAGATATAAATGGATATCTAATTATCCTATTACAGACTGACCCATATAACACTACAATAAGTCTAACAAGGACTTCTGACTTTTCTAAAACATGTGACACAACCAATAAATTCACTAATAAGAACATCTTCATTGTTTTCTATTTGTGCTCATAGTGAAAAAAAAACTAGGAAGATAAAACTTCTTAGCAACAGATTTACAGAAGCAGTACACATGATCAGTACAAACACTACTTTTTCCCACTGCAGTCTGCAGGCACATATGACATATAATAATAGTAGTTGGATTAATGAGACAAACAATGATTGTGCTGACAGCAAAAGACTACAATAACAAAATAGAAAAATGCATTCCCAGAATACTGTGATCTACTATGTTCTTTCAAAAGCTTATTTCCATAGCATTTACATTTTGAGAGACTAAACCACGGAAATCACATTGCCTAACTATGGCCCGAAAGAAAATATGAAATTAACAATTCCTCCATCATTACAAACTGTAGAAACAAAAAACCACAGAAAATAGCAAACTAAAAAGTTAAAGCATTCATCTGTTTTATACTTTTTACTCATGTATTTGGGATGTTACCATATGTGCATGATCTTCTTCTACATTTTGACCCATAAACCCTCAAAGTAGTAGGTGTCAACCATGCTGCAACTCTCACTAAAATGGGTAAAGGTGGCAGCACAGACTCCTCAACTGCTTGAGTAAGTCCACTCGAAGTTATATCATATAGTGGATATTCACAGGCACAGTCATATCGATTAAACTCTCCAAAGTGAACATCACCACTTATGAAGAAGATACCCTTTCTCTGCATATTCAGAAATGCATTTCAATTAAACTTGAAGAAACATTTTGCAAAAAGAATCAATGGAAATATGATTAACTCCATTCGATAATTTAAAAAAAAAAAAGTAACTAAATAAGCTTCTATTGAGCTTAGTTACCCTCGTGAGACTTTATTCTAAGACTTCTACTAAAATAACACACAAAGATTTTGTGTGCTTCTATTCCACACCACATATTGAATCATACCTTACTCTCTGCTATCAATTTAAACAATCTGTCCCTCTCCTTTGGGAATCGTCCCCAAGACTCCACATCAAAAAATGGGCTAGTTACTGAAGAGATATTTGAGAGAACCTAACAAGAAAGTTAAGAATGAGAACATTAAATCAGATGATAATCCCACTCCCACCTAGACCAGCCAAAAAATTATAAAAACATTGCATTATCTTCTTATATTTAATGTGGATTAATTTTAAGTGAAACTTTACTGCCAGGGAAAATAAGTATACGCATGCATATATCCTCTCTTCCATGCTTACAACAATACCCACCTGTCATCTATAACTCAAAATTACAAAATAATATTAACAAGGAAAATGAACCTGTTGTAAACTTCTATATTCATGCAGGTAAGCTCAGCAGCAAACAAATCCTTCAAACTTAAAACAAGCTTGCATGTGTTTTCCCATCACATAAACATAAATAACTTAAACATGACCTGAATCAGAATTTACAACCAAAAAAATGTATTTAATGTACATTATCAGATGCTTAACAAACCTAATTATAACTATTGCAAACAATTACTAGTATTTAGACTTGCATTCTAGTTCATTGTAACAAATAAGTTTTGGGCTGACATGGAATGCCTAAAATGACAAGATATAACTAAGATAAAATTGATGTAATTGATTGACATTATTATTTGCATCCTTGGAAAATTGTTTATGACAATCATTATTGCAAAGAATCAGTATCACCCTTGTATTTCAGTTCATTTTAAAAATAGCAATTTAGGGAAATTCTAAATTTGTTGGAAAGAAGAGGAATCTTCCTGTTTAAGATTATATTGTAACAAATGTTGGAATTCATTTGTTAACTATTTGCTTTATTAAGGCTCCAGGAGTAAGTAACTTCCACATTTCTTGGTACGAAAACTTGATTTTTCTCAGTATAAGAAAAATGGGATTCATATCTCATTAGTAACTTTTTTAACAAAGAAGCTTACCTGGATGGAAGATACTATGATGGTAATCTCTGTTGGAGAAGAGTATAGTTCCTTCTCCAACCATGTCCATTGAGCATTACCCAATATATCGCCATTGCTAGACAAATGGTCCCTATGGTACCGTGTGTCCAAAAGAATAACCTAAGGCACATCCAAATGCATTTAATCCATCACTAGACAATGGGTCTCTATAGTGTCCAGAAATTACTCTTATCTAAACAAAGAAAAAAAATCACAAAGCGTATAGCATAATTGTACATGTCACCTACAAAATAACCAGAAAACCATTGGTTGCAAACCTTTATATTGTTTCCCTTTGGGCCAAACAAGTATGAGGCATACACACCATTCTGTTTACGCCTAAAAAAAAAGAAAGCAGTAAGAAATAACAAAACGTCAATTCTCAGACAAGAACCATTTTTAAATAAAGGAAAAAAAAAAGGACTACTAGCCATGAAAGAGATGACAAACTAGATCAACTAATACATACCACAACATATTCACAAAGATAGGGACCTTGACACATTAATCTATGTTATTATAAACACATAATTCAAGCGTATCTGCAGAAGTAAGTCACAGTAAATAGGCAAAGCCAACAAAAGGTTAATTATAATTGATTCTGAATATTCACGACTAAACAATAATCACCACCCTATTCCAACTTTGGGAGCATGCCACATGAAAGGCCTATCGAAAGATACTTAAAGATAAGAGGACTCCACTGTGACTTGTCTTGAAAACTTCAACAAGTGCTTTCCAGTAATCACATTGCATAAGGACCACGCATAGGCACACCCCGGATTAATTGAAATTGCTTTGTAAACATCAGTAATTCAGCAGCAAAAGTGGTGCTCACCTAGGGCTATCTGCAGCTTCGTCTAAGAAGTCTAACATCAATTTCTGAGTAACGTTTTTCATACCGAATTCTTTCCCTGCATCATTCAATCCGAAATCATGGTCATCCCATGTGCCAATCACCTGTAACACCAATCCGAACCATTAGCAATAGAGCAAAACCACTATCACTTTCTCACAATCCCAACATCAAAACGCTCTCACCTTGGTCTTCTTCCTCAAGGCAGCATACCCAGGCACGTCCCTCGCGAGCTCGTACCTCTTCCGCATCTCCTCCTCGGACGACGGAAAGAACCTCGGAACGTTCTTCCACGGTCCGACGGTCCTCTCCTTCCCGAAAACCCTAAAGGGCCTCTTGTTGTCCCCGTAGATATTGTCCCCCATCCAGATGAAGACCTCGGGGTCGAACTCAAGAATCGCGTCCCAGATCGGCTGCAGATCGTCCATCAACACCATCAAAAACCTCGAGAAACGGAGGGGGTAGGAGAATTCCGGAGGATGCGTACCTGGGGAGCGCTCTGGTTGGAGCAGGAACCGAAGGCGATCCGGGTGGTGAGGGTTGAGGGGGAGGGGGCGGCGGGGAGGGTTGAGGCTCGGACGAAGAGGAGGGCGAAGGTGAGGGCGGCGGCGCCGGCAATGACCATCACGACTATGAACACCTGGACGAGGCAGGCGGGAGCGGCCGTTGTCGGGAGCGAGGTGGAGAGTGGACCGGCGAATCTCCGTTTTCAGGGTGGGGCCGTGGGGGCCGGGGGAAGAGGTTGGATGTGATGTGGCGGGAAGTGAGTGATGGCTGTTTGAGTTCAGTTGGGTAGGCTTGTAAATTGCCAGCTTCTCGATGGGCCCGCTTGCTTGTGGTTTTTGCTTTGATTTTTTTGGATATATGCTGAGTCTCTCTTTTTTTTTTTTGGCAGACGATATATGCTGCGTCATCATTAAAAATAGTATTTGTTTAATACTTAAGCCTATAAATTTAAAAAAATAGTATTTGTTTAATGCTTAGACCTATGAACCAGAAAAGTTTGATGTCAGTGAGCCTTTTTAGTTTTTCACAAGTGGGCCCATTGACAGCACAATCATTAATAATCTGGATTTTTTTTGTCAAACGAAGCCTAGGTTTTGATCAGACCACAACCAGTGACGAAGTCAGAGTGCAAATATGGGAGTTTTTTTGGTAATGGGAAGTAGTATTAGATATTAATCTCAAGTAAAAAAAATTTAAGGAAATCAGTAGTCTAAAGTTCACCGATATTATAGAATCTTAGTTCCAACAATTTAGGAACAAGATGTCTAAAATGCAGTAAGCAGAAAGAAGTCTGAAAATAAATGAAATTCCATCGACCAACAAAATGTTAGTCATTATATAGGATTGTCATCAAAGAGAGCAGGAGTAGAAGTATTTTGTTCCCAATCTTGATGGTCATTATTTGTAGCCATAGGGTCAATTTCCATATCACTGTTCTGCTGAAAAGACGAAATGGAATGCAGAACCTCATTTTTTCAAATTCGAAAGGCCACAATGTCTCTTCTTTGGTGGACCGACGAACCCGAGATGGAGTCGTCGGAACAGAAACAACATCCACCAGAGATAAATCACAAAAAAATTCCACCGTAAAGCTCAATATATGCCAACAAATGCCATAAAATGCCAACAAATTCCAAATCAATATGCAAAGGAAGGGGTAAGAAAGTGTTTTAGCTGAGGTTTATACCTTCTAGTAGTATACCTGACGAGAGAAGACCAACATCGGCGAGAGGCCGATCCCATCTGCAAGTAGGCAAGGGGCCGAACCCGTCGACGAGACTATGCTCAGACGAAGAGGAGGCAGAGGAGAGGAAAGTCCCAACGAATAGACGTAGATCTACTAGTAGGTGTAGTCTGGTCAGACTGAGGAGAGAAGGAGGGAGAGACAGATCTGCGAGAGGCAGATCTGGGAGGTAGATCTGGGAGAGGAAGGAGCCATATTCTATTCCTTACTGCTCGGAGGGGAGGTGAAGCACGGAGGAAGAGGGAGATCTGGGAGAAACAGATCTGGCCCTTTATCTCCCTTGTCGATCACCTTGCAGATCTGGGAGAGACAAATCTGGAAGGCAGATCTGTACCCAACCTCCATGATCTTGAACCTGACCCCCTGGACGGGACCCCAAACACCCGCTGGGCGAGGGAAGGGAGCACAGGGAACACGTCGAGGACGACGACCAACATCAAGTTGAACTGGACGTACCTGTTGAAGGCCTGGTTCTGACGACCCCAAGGTCGAGGCCGAAGAAGGCCGCGAACCCCGCAAAGGGGACGACGCGGTAAGCAGCGAGGAAGGGGAGGACAGGGGAGACGGCGGCGGCAAGGGCAGGGACGTGGGCGAAGAGGAAACGGCTGTGTCCCCCTCCAAGAAGCGGCCGCGAACCCCACAAAGGGGACGGCGATGGCGCGAGCAGGGACGCAGGCAAAGAGGAAGCGACCGCGAACTACATTCATTCTAGTATTTAAAATGAGTTAACAAGCAACTTGAAAAGCTCGTTGGGATCCTTGAGTTGATCCGCCAATGGTGTATAGTATTTGGAAGTGTCCATATTAGAATGTTTCCCACACACAACATAGAAGAATCGGTAAATATGGGAGCTTTTAGATATTAAAACTTCTCAATACTTCTATCATCTTTCTTTTTGAGTGTATATGAAGTATAAGTTATTGTTATGTTGGTACTTTAATCTATATCAGTTTCTTATTATAATAGAGTACAGTTCTCCTACATGCTCCCTCAAATCTCAAAACCACCAATAAAAACAGTTTCTGGTTTTTTTTTTTTGAAATTTAAAAATCAAATCCTCTCCCTCCCATCCAAATCAAAACCCTACCTATTTAAACCAACCCCACCCCCTCCCAACCAAACCCTACGACAGCCGCCCGTTCCTCCCCATCCTGAAGCCCTCCGACCGCCGCTCC
>JAMKQA010010695.1:0-36350 GCA_024699735.1 Posidonia australis
TTCATGAACCACTTGTCTGCCAACTAACAAATCATAGAATAGAAAGAAAAACTACAATAAAAAGTATAAACATCATTAAGCAGATGAATGATACTGCTTTTCTTCAGTTTCTACAAGCAAGTGGAATCAGTGACGAACATGAGAATGGCTTCCTTCATGCAATTATGCACATTTCAATTTCAACATGTATAAGAATAGCATAAGTTTCCATGTCCGAACGTGAAGGCTGTAAGGGTGGCTGAAGAGGAAGGAGGAAAATGGAGGGCTGGCCGTGTAGGTGGGTCTGTGTTGGGTTCTCCTCCTTGCCCTCCCCTCTCTTGCTGCCAGGGTTGATGACAGAGGAGGAAGAGGCTGGCTCGAGGTCTGGCTTGTGGCTGTTACAGAGTGGGACAGCAGAAACTTACCGGCGGGAGGAGGACGCAGCACAGGAGGAGGCGGCGGGAGTCCTCGCAAGAGGAGGAGGCGGCGGGAGTCCCCACTATATCTCCTCGTTATATTTTTACGAGGACATGTCCTCGCGAAGTCCTCGCTGCTTGTCCTCGCAAAATCTAATTTTTCTTGTAGTGTAGGATAAAATGAATAGAAAAGGAGTCGCCACCTAGTTTTTTAAGGGAAAGACGAGAAAAACCACAAATATACCACAAAAGATTGAATGCATGAGATGCAAATGAAAAGGCTAGATGTCTGCAAACCAGAGGATGGGTAAGGATTCCTATTACGCACAGGGAAAATATTAGGCACCCTTGAACGCCTGAGAAACTCGATCTTTCTAGTCCAATTCACTTGCTAGAGGCTGAATGAATGCTTGTTAAACCTGGATTGTGTTCTAACCATGCTAATATGAATGCCAAGTCAAGACTAGATAGATGTGCAAGATGATATGCAAAAACTGTGAAGAAATCCACAAAAAATATCGAAATTACGAAAAACGACACAACAAAGAAAATCACATGAAATGACAAAATTTTTTGCAAGAATGGCTCAAAAAATCATATGGACCTAAAAAGAATCAAAAATACAACCAACTCAACTCATTATAATTGTGGAAAACGTCATGGAAATCCGAACGAAAAAATTGCAAAAAAATCCACACAAAACAGGTAAACTATGACATGTGAAGAAATTCACATAAAATGACGATGCTTTTGGAAAGAAAGTTCTGGAAAACTACACCAACATCAAGAGCACCAAAAATGCAATCAACGCAAATCATCAAAATCATGGAAAACGTCACGGAATCAAGATGGAAAAATTGCTAAGAAGTCCACATAAAACAATCAAATGGTGACATATGAAGAAAATCACATAAAATGACAATATTTTTGGAAAGAATGTTATAGAAATCACATTGATATCAAAATGATCTAGAGTGGGTTCAACGCGAATCATCGGAATCAGGGAAAAGGTCGTGAAAATCAAAAAAAGGAAAATAATCCGTGATTCGGCCAATGTGTGCCTTTCGGTCAATTAGTGTATGCCCTCAGGCAATGAAATCCAAATCAAATCAAAAAATTAAAATGTAGGAGTAAAGGAAATCAAATTGAATGTTATATGAAGGATTCTGAAAACGAAACAAGGAACAAATCCACGGAAAACCAAATGAGATGCTGACTCGCTCAAAAAGGATGGGACAATGTACAAATGTGATGAAAACTATGCAAAATGCACCTAAATGTATAAAGGGTGTTAAGGAATGATTTAGACAAAGTTTATGCATGACTTAATGCAAGAGCTAACATGCATGTGCATGAATTTGTGGCACAAGGGCAATTTGGTCATTTCAATGGTCAGATGTGATAAATGCATGTATGGGACTGATGCATGGTCTAAGATATGCCAAAATGTATGCGAAATGTCAAGAAATGGTTATTTGCAAGAAAACATGAAAAGACAAGGTCTTAAAAACAATAAAATCATGTGAACACAGTAAAGAACAAGTACAAGGACCAAAATGTAAAATTTACAAAAGGAGGGAAAACCTAGATTAAAATAAATTCAATGACTTCTATTCTAATGTGCAAATGATGGATCAAATGAAAATGTGGCACTAAGATGTGTGAAAATTATACCTTCGTAATTTCCTGAAAACTCAGGGTTTAATGTGCAAAATTCACACATAAGTGCAAATGTGACTAAAATATGAAAATAAAAATCAATTTATAATGGAAACATGATTTTTAAATTAAATCTATGATTAATTGCAAAATATGAAATGCAATAAATGGAAAATATCAAAAATATGTGAGAAAACAATTAAAACCCTAAAATGATGGATTTGAAATTAGTCTAAGGGTCTGGATGCAAATTTCCTGTACTCAGGGACTATATGTTGTGAATCCAAGGACTTACATACAAAATTTCAGGATCTAAATGTGTTAAAAATTGAACTATTATGATGATCAGTGTGATTATGAAGTTTCTCAAGGTTTAGAATGCAAATTTTACAAAGAAAACTCATTTTTAAAAGTTCTAGGGGCTTAGTACAAAACTTCAGGACTTAATTGCAAAGAAAACATGATCTCAGGGACTTAAGTGGGAAAAAAAACATTTAAAGGATCGGAAATGAAATTAAAACTAAATAGGATAAAACATGCAATATTTACAATGAAACAAAAGAAATGCAATTTAAATTGAAAATACAAGGGTCAAAGAGAAAAATTCCAAGATCTAATTGTAACGTTTAAACAAATTAAAGGGCTTTTAAATAAAACCTAAAAAATTTAACAATCACCACCAACGATTCAAAGATCGTCGGCGGCGACAACCTAGGAGGCTCATTTGAGCCCTCCTAATGGCTGATCGGCAATCTAATGGATTGGGAAGTTGAAGGAGGAGATTGAGGCAAGAGCTGACGGCGCTGATCGAACCCTCGACGGCTAAAACACACCGTCGATCCCCCCTATCAGCATTCTTCTCAGGCGACGACTCTTCCACTGCGACACTTCCAGTGGTGGTGGCTCGACGCGGCGAGGATTGGGGAAGCTCTAGGGCCGCATGGCGAGGGTCTAGGGAGTTGCGGGTGAGCCTGGAACGGCCTAGGGTGCTTTCCCTTTCGCGGGCTCCAGCGGGACAGACTGTCAACGTCAAGGAAGGTGTTGCAGTGGCGGAGGTGGTCCAGCAGAGATCAGAGGATCTTTGAAGGGCCGTAGGGGAGCTTCTGGTGGTGGTGGTTTGGAGTTAGCGTGATTGGAGCGTCCCAGGAGATTCCATGGCGGAGGAGGTTGACGGTGGAGCAATGGAGATGTTTTCAGGCACTAGAGGCCTGAGGGCCCTCCTCTGAGTGATAGCAACTCAAGGAGGAGAAGGAGGAAGGAGGAGGAGAGGCCCATGGAGCCTCCCCTGGACTAGGCACTAGAGGCCGTAGGGGAGCTTCTGCCTCACTGGGCTATCTCTCCCGCATGGCCGTCGTCGGCGGCACTCTGGTTGCTACTACAGCGATGGTTCAGGGGAGTCTCTGGGCTGTGAAAGGTCTAGGGAGAGGCTTTGGATGTTGGAAAATGGTTGGGCTTTCGATGGTTTCAGTGTGGGGGTCCTTTCGTGGGTTGAAGCACGCTTCCAGAAGAAGATCTTCTCAGTCGGCGGCGAAGCGTTTTCAAACGCTGGTGAAGCCTCTCGGAGCCGTCAATCCTCCTCCTTAAGGGCTCGACGTCCTTAGATTGGGCGCATGCTGGAGGGGGAAAGGTCAGAGATCACGGGAGAATCAAGAATCTTCTCTAGAGATTTAGGGAGTCTGTTGGAGATGACGCCGAAGATGTCCCTAGAGAATTCAGACGTCGTCAGAATTATTTTTGGGTTTTACTAAGTTTTCTGATTGATGGATTAAATGAGGTATTGGGCTTGGTTTTGAGCCTAGCAGATGGGCTTGTGTTTTAGGATTTTTTAGG
The DNA here is from genome assembly GCA_024699735.1 of Posidonia australis. Classification (NCBI taxonomy): domain Eukaryota; kingdom Viridiplantae; phylum Streptophyta; class Magnoliopsida; order Alismatales; family Posidoniaceae; genus Posidonia; species Posidonia australis. Next base: position 3,885 of record JAMKQA010010695.1, read on the forward strand.
TTTTGTTTTTTTAGGGGTTTTTAAGGGATTTTAGGGTTTTGGTTTTAGGTTTTTATTTGGGTTTCATGATTTTAATTAAATTTTTGATTTTATGATTTAAGGTTTGATTAATTGGATTTAAATTAGGAGGTTTTTTAGAATTTTAGTTCTTTTAGGATCATTAGGATTTAATTAATTGATTAGGGTTTTTAGGGTTTTATTACTTTAGGGTTTTTAGGATTTATTTATTTTAGGGTTTAATTATTTTAGGGTTTTTAGGATTTAATTAATTGATTTTAAATTAGGGTTTTAGGGTTTCATTATTTTAGGGTTTTTCTGAATTTAAGTGGATTAAATTTTGTGTTTGAGTTTTAATTTACATTTAATTAGTTTTTACTTGATTTAATTAGGGATTTAGTTTAAATGTTGGTTTAATTGTTTTTTATTAGAGTTTTGACTTAGATTTTGATTTCATTGGTCTTTTGCTTGATTTTTGTTTAGATTAGGGTTTCCTTTTAATTAGATTTAATTTTTTAATGGATTTTATTAAAATTTTCTTGATTATGGTTTTAACTTAAATAATTTGGATTTTAAGTGGATTTTATTTAATTTTGGTTTAATTAGGGTTTTTATTTGATTAAATTTGGATTTTAAGTGGATTTAAGTGAATTTTATTTAATTTTGGTTTTAGTTTGGGTTTTCACTTGATTAAATTGGATTTTAAGTGGTTTAAATGGATTTTGACTTTAATTAGGGTTTTCATTTGATTAATTTGGATTTTAGGTGGATTTAAGTGGATTTTATTTAACTTTGGTTTAATTGGGGTTTTTATTTGATTAATTGGATTTTAAATGTTTTAAATGAGTCTTGTTTCATTTTAATTTTGATTAGGTCCGAGTGGGCTTGTGTGGGCCTGATTAGGCTTGAATGGGCTTGTGGGTATAGGGTTTTGGTGGAGTTAGAGTTTAGGTGGAATTAGGTTTAGGTTTGGTGTTCGCAACCAGAGTATCTTTCCAGAGGAGTCTACTACCAAGTGACTGCAAAATCTGGGTGTTTATAGATGCCCCTCCCTGAGCGAGGTCGAGGGAATCGAGACCGATGCTCAGGGTTGACAAGACACCCCGCCTGAGACCGTGGGAGAGTGATATTTGTTGTGGAGTTGTGAACCACTTATTCGGTGGATACACTAAAAGTCACGACTCGTGGCCTATGCATGATGCTAATGTAAAGGATGATGCTAGTAACTAGTGGGTTGCCCATCAGCTCACGGAGGGGAGCGCAGGGATTTCTCGACTTGTGCCAAGGAATGCCCGGACAGGACTATCAAGCTCAACGCATGACAGTGGGCCTTGGCCAACAGCAGACCTTTTGGTCCGAAAGGATGCATGGCAAGATATCAGACTTGCCGACCGGGGATAGATTGATGACAAATGTCAACTAGATAGTTCGAGGGTATCAACCCGCTAATGAGTTGACGGACTCGTTGCCGAATAGTTAGAGTTATCAGCCCACTCCCGACAATGTGATGGTTGTCAACCGGATAGTTTGGGGTATTAACCCACTCCTGACAGTGTGACGATCGTCAACCGGATAGTCTAGGGTATCAACCCGCTAATGAGTTGATGGACTTGTTACCGGATAGTTAGGGTTATCAGCCCGCTCCCGACAATGTGACAGTTGTCAACCAGATAGTTTGGGATATTAGCCCACTCCTGACAGTGTGACAGTCATCAATCAGATAGTTTGGGGTATCAGCCTGCTAATGAATTGACGGACTCGTTGCCGGATAGTTAGGGTTATCAGCCTGCTAATGAGTTGATGGACTCGTTGCCGGATAGTTAGGGTTATCAGCCCGCTAATGAGTTGACAGAGTCATTACCAGATAGTTAGGGTTATCAGTCTGCTCACGACAATGTGATGGTTGTCAACTGGATAGATAGGGGTATCAGCCCACTGATGAGTTGACGGACTCGTTACCGAATAGTTAGGGTTATCAGCCCACGACAATGTGACAGTTGTCAATCGGATAAATAGGGGTATCAGCCCGCTGATGAGTTGACGGACTCGTTGCCAGATAGTTAGGCTTGTTAGCCTACTCTTGACAATGTGAAGGTCGTTAATCAGATAGTTTGGGATATTAGCCCGTGGGGAAAGCAGTGTAAGTGGTACCAAGGTTCATCCATCTAGAGCGAACCTAGGATGGGATCATCTAGACCTTGCCCGATCTAGAAGAGGATAGAAATGGCACTTGTTCGACTTAAGCAAGTCCCAAAAAAATCGATTGGGTTCTGCCCCACCTGGTATCGAAAACTACGACAGCTTTGTTTGTCTATGCCTAGGCAGCCAAATGATATTCCCGACTGTTAGCTGGGTAGACCCTAGCGCCAAGTCGGCAGGCAGAAAAGGGACAACAGTTTGAAGCAGTTGAGCACATGCTATTGCAATGGAAACTCCCTATCGATCACAATCATTCAAACAAGCTGGAAAATGTGCTCCAATGAACTTATTACAGCAGTCAAATATAATTATGTGATTACACATATTTTCAGCATGCAGTGAACAAGTAGCATAACACAATTGTCAAGAGTTTGCGTCATCCCTGGACCTCTTAGAGCCTCTAGCTTTTGGAAACAGTGTAGGACTTGGAACTACTCCACAGATTGGCCAGGTTTCTTCCGCTTCAGCTTCATAGTCAACTGAACAACCCTTCCCTTCTATGATTGTAAGGTCGCTCAATCGGATTGAGCCGGTAAGAAGGCGTGATAGTTCTCTAGTCATAGCATAGGAGCTCAAAGGGTACTCCTGGAAGCCAGCTGGCATCGGTCTTTGAACAAAGGAATCTTGTCAGTAGCCAAACTATCGCATGACACGAACTAGATGGTATTCAACATCCTGGGTCAGCCTTGGGAAGATGATAAGATGCATGTTGGTATCATTGAAGAAAGCTTCAAAGTTGTGAGTTGCCGAAGGAATGATGCACTAGGTCACCTTGTCTTTTGTCAGACTCTTCAGCCGCTCATATTCCTTACAAATTGATGTGAGGGTGTGAGCATGACCACTTTGGCAATAAGATTTGAAGGCTGACCGTTGAGGGCGTAAGACCTCTAAACCCAGATGAGCGGCGAACCATACCTGTACAAAAGCTCCACAACCATAGAAATGTCGGCACCATCAGAGTGACCAATCTATGGTCCAGAAAGTCTCTACCAGGATAACAGGGGCCAGGTCTATCTAATGGGTTATCATCGCCAAAGCAATCTCTACAACCTCGATGTTCACAACTGTCTAGCCATGGCTAAACACCATCTTGCCTAAAAAGCAGATGACAAAACCTCTCAGCCACAGCTCATCGCCCAAGGAGGTGCACATCTCAGCTATCTTGTCAAAGTAAGCCAGTTGTAGCATAGGACATTGCCCATCAATATAGATTAGTTGACGACCACAATCACCAGTCGACAGGCCAGTCAGTTCACTCAGCACAGAAGAGTACCCGTCGTGCCGCATAAATACGGTGGCCCTAAGGAACTTTCGCAGACAGCACACCTGACGAACTTCTTCAAAGTAGGGGTCAACTCAATTCTTCTGAAGCAGAATGTATGGTTTGCAGGATTCCAGAACTGGGAGGTTGCACACAAAAAGTAATGGGAGACCTCCACATTTGCAATGTCTAAGAACTTTGAGGAGATTCCCTAAGCCCGTAGCTTGTTACGATCACCATTTGTTAACTTTCCAATCCACGTTCGGAGAACATCTGAGCAACTCACTGACACGACCATCGTAGGGAAACCCATGACCAATAGGGGAGCCGCGGCTTCTCTTGATTCAAGTCTGTAGAACATTATTAAAAACAATATTTAGAATGACAAATCATTTTGTTCCACACAAACAATATTTCATACAGTCCAATGCGGATAGAAAAGTCATAAGCTGTTGTGAAATGTTGAGTCATAGGTCAGTAGCCACTCTGAAACCATGCAAAGGAGACTGCTAGATAAAGCTAACATGCTCACTGCCTAAGTAAGCAAGGTTACCCGCCATTTAATGAGTTGATGGACTCGTCACCGGATAGTTAGGGTTATCAGTCTTGTGATGAGTAGACGGACATAGAGGAGTTATGAGAGAAAAGGACAAATGCTGGTCCTAGGACTCAAGGAACTAACGACTCGGATCTCCTCTGGACTTAGAGGAGTCACGAGGAAAGGATAAAGGGTTGTTCCTAGGACTCATGGAAATAGCAACTCGGATCTTCTCTGTGCTCAGAGGAGTTGCGAGAAAAGGATGGAGGGTGGTCCTAGGACTCAAGGAACCAGCGACTCGGATCTCCTTTAGGCTTAGAGAAGTCACGAGGAAAGGATAAAGGCTATTCCAAAGACTCAAGGAAACAACAACTTGGATCTCATCTGGATTTAGAGTCACAAGGAAAGGGATAAAGGTTGTTCCTAGGACTCAAGGAACTAGTGACCCGAATCTCCTCCGAACTTAGAGGAGTCACGAGAGAAAACGATAAATGCTGGTCTTAGGACTCAAGGAACCAGCGACTAGGGTCTCCTCTGGACTTAGAGGAGTTGTGAGAAAAGGAAAAATGCTGGTCCTAAGACTCAAGGAACCAGCGACTCGGATCTCCTCTGGACTTAGAGGAGTCACAAGAGAAAAGGATAGGTGCTGGTCCTAGGACTCAAGAAATCAGCAACTTGGATCTCCTCCGGACTTAAAGGAGTCACGAGAGAAAAGGACAAATGTTGTTCTTAGGACTTAAGGAAACAGCGATTCGGATCTCCTCTAGGCTCAGAGGAGTCGTGAGGAAAGGATAAAGGTTGTTCCTAGGACTCAAGGAAACAACGACTCGGATCTCCTTCGGACTTAGAGGAGTCACGAGAAAAGGATAAGGGTTGTTCCTACGACTCAAGGAAATAGCGACTCGGATCTCCTCTAGGCTCAAAGGAGTCACGAGGAAAGGATAACTGCTAGTCCTAGAACTCATGGAACCAACGACTCGGAAGAGGAGTCTCGAGGAAAGGATAAGGCTATTCCTAAGACTCAAGGAAACAGCGACTCGGATCTCCTCTAAACTCAGAGGAGTCGTGAGAAAAGGATAAAGGCTGGTCTTAGGACTCAAGGAACCAACGACTCGGATCTCCTACAGACTTAGAGGAGTCACAAGAGAAAAGAATAAATGCTGGTCCTAGGACTTAAGGAACCAGCGACTCGGATCTCCTCTAGACTTAGATGAGTCACAAGAAAAGAGGATAAAGGCTGGTCCTAGAACTCAAGGAAACAGCGGCTCAGATCTCCTTCGGACTTAGAGGAGTCATGAGAGAAAAGGATAGGTGCTGGTCCTAGGTCTCAAGGAACCAACGACTTAGATCTCCTCTGGACTTAGTGGAGTCGCGAGTGAAAAGGATAAATGTTGGTCTTATAACTCAAGGAACCAGCGACTCGGATCTTCTCTGGACTTAAAGGAGTCGTGAGAGAAATGAATAGGTGTTGGTCCTAAGACTCAAGGAACCAGTGACTCAGATCTCCTTCAGACTTAGAGGAGTCACGAGGAAAGGAATAAAGGTTGTATGCAACTTGATTGCTAGCTAAGAAGTTTGTTCTATCTATAGCTATCTGCTTCATAGTGTGACTGCTTTGTCTGTACACTTGACGGTATTGGTGCTGTAGGACAATGATGGTTGATTCGGATAAACTGTTGCTCAGGTTCTGCATTGATGCACGGGGCTTGGCTGGATAAGGATTTCACGAAAGCATTGCTTCCTCCTCAAATAAGCAGACTTGTTGGACGATTTCTGACACTTCTCTGGGCTTGCTATCATGTTGCTGACTGATCTCTGGGGAGTTTGACTTTGGCACTAGATTGTCAACTATGCTCTCTCCTGCTGACTAGGGGAGTACTGACATTCTGACTTCGTTATGATCTCAACGGGATATGGATGTTGTTGTCCTTATGTTTGCGCTCATGCTATAGAGCAGACATGTTGTAGACGAAAATACTGTCCCAAAAAGGGTCAACCAAAAGGACAGCTGGCATGCCCTTGGCTGACGTAGAAAGTTCTTACCATAAAGGCAGCTGACATGCCCCTGGTGTACGGTATCCTTTGCCAGATTTTTAGCCAAAGAGCAGTTGACATGCCCCTGGTTTAGGACCCAGTGAGAACTTGCAAAGTGGACAAACGATAATGCATGCAGGAATGATAGTGTGACCATATCGGTGGAACCCTGCACAACTCTCCTAGGTGCGTGGAAGCACACGAGGAGTCTATATACAGACACGGCGAAGATTGTGAATCCGAATAAAAAGACTATGCTCAGAAACACCAAGAAAATATAAGAAAAGGATAAGAAAAGGAGTGTCCACCTAGTCTTTTAATGGAAAGACGAGGAAAACCAAACACAAAAAAAAACCAAAAGAAATCAAGGCGAAGAAAACATATGCATGCTCTGTGCCTAATGGATGTAGTGCACAAATCAATGCGGGCTAGAGAAAGGGTAAGGATTCTTGTTACGCATGGGGAAGGGGCTAGGCACTCCCATGTGCCCGAAGAACTCGATCTTTCTAGGTTTCCTGCTTGCTAATGGTTTATTGTGTGTATGCTTGTCTACTCTGAATACACATGCTAAAGATGACCGTGGAAACATGCCAAATCAAAGAGAAGAAATGAAAAAATGATAATCCGAGGGACAATATAGGCATTGCAAATGCTACTTTACTGTACGCTAACGAACGATGAGGAAAATCGTGAAAATCAAGAATACTCGGAAAGCGTCACGTAAATCAGCGGAAACTCGAGAAATCTGAGAAAGTCAAAAGTGAGAAAATAATCCTCATTCGGGTCAATGTCAGCATTGTTAAGCCTGTTAATGTACGACCTTGGGTGATGGAAATTCAAATCAAATCAAGCTCGTGAAAGTCAGAAGAAATCCAGGAAACAATGGGAAAATAAAGCTTGAAATGAGTTAGAAATGTATGCAAGAAGCAAGGAAGAAGACCTTAGAAAATATGCATAAAAAGGGGAACAAAATGCGAACTCAATCAGTGGCAAATAGTCCTCCCAACTCCCTCGAAAGTCTAAGCTACATGCTCTAAGCATATCCTCCAACGTTTGAATAGTCCTCTGTGTCTGACCATCCAAATGAGGATGAAATACCGTACTATAGTTGAGCACAATGCCAAAGGCCTCCTGCAGAGTTCTCCAGAACCTTGAGGTAAACCTCGTATCTCTATCCGACATGATGGACATTGGAACACCATGCAGCCTCATCACTTCGGAGACATACATCTCCGCCAGGCGATGCATGGGAAGCTTTACCCGGATGGCCAGGAAGTGAGCCGACTTGGTTAGCCGATCCACGATCACCCACACGGTATCGTTCTTCGTCTGAGTCCGCGGCAAACAAGTCATGAAGTCCATCGAGATGTGCTCCCACTTCCACACAAGAATATCCAACGACTGCAAGGTCCCTCCAGGTCTTTGGTGCTCTGCCTTGACCAACTGGCAGGCCACCAATAATTCCGCTTTAGGTCTCGGTACATCTTCATACTCCCAGGGTGAATGGTATACCTAGACCGATGCGCTTCATCCAACAACCTCTGCCTGGCCACCTCATGCTGGGGCACATACAGACGCATATCATATCTTAGCTCCCTATATGCCCCAACAGAGAAATGAGGCTCTCCACCAGCCTTCAGCTTCTTAAACACAGCCTGAACAAATGGATCCAGCTACTGACAGGCGACAATAAACTCTAACAGCTTCGGGCGAACAGATAGGTTGGCCACCCAGGCACCAACCGTTCCCCAAGCTTGCCGCTTCGGCCTGCAGCTCACCAGATCCTCCAACATGGTCCACTCCTTGACCATTAGGCTCGCCATCACATGCGTATGCAGACTCAGGGCATCGACGACCACATTGGCCTTGCCGAAATGGTAGGACAAGTTGAAATCATAGTCCTTCAAATACTCCACCCAACGACGCTGCCTTAGGTTGAGGTCCCTCTGCGTGAAGATATACTTCAAGCTCTAATGATCAGTGAAGACCTCAAACTACTCTCCATAAAGATAGTGTTGCCAGAGCTTGAAAGCGAACACTATGGCAGCCATCTCCAAATCATGGGTCAGCTAGTTCTTCTCATGATCCTTTAGCTGGCACGAAGCATATGCGATGACATTGCCATGCTGCATCAAAACACACCCTAACCCAACTCCACTGGCATCACTATACACAGTGAAGCCACCACTACCAGAAGGCATAGTCAACACAAGGGCAAAAACCAGACAAGACTTCAACTCTTGGAAACTTGCCTCACAATTCTAATCCCAGCAAAATGGAACTCCCTTCCTAGTCAACTCTGTCAAAGGTGCAGCTATGGAGGAGAAATCTCTGATAAACCTCCTATAATAGCCCGCTAGACCCAAGAAACTCCTGATCTCTGACACAGTCCTGGGTCACTCCCAACTGCTCACTGCCTCGACCTTGGCAGGATCCACTCTGATGCCTTCTCTAGAAATCAAATGGCCAAGGAACATAACTTTACTCAACCAGAACTCACACTTGGAGAATTTGGCGTACAACTGATGACGCCTCAGAGTATCCAAAACCGCCCTCAAGTGCAAGACGTGAGTCTCAACATCAGGAGAATAAACCAGCACGTCATCAACACAAACCACAATGAACTGGTCCAAAAAAGGATTGAAAATCCTGTTCATCAGATCCATAAACGCAGCTGGTGCATTAGTCAAGCTGAAAGGCATGACCGTGAACTCGTAATGCCCATACCGAGTCCAGAAAGTAGTCTTCTGAATGTCTGAGTCTCGTATCCTCAATTGGTGATACCCTGACCATAGATCAATCTTCGAGAACACCGATGCAGACTACAACTAGTCAAACAGGTCATCAATGTGGGGCAAGGGATACTTGTTCTTCACCGTGATCTGGTTCAGCATCCGATAATTTATACACAGTTAGAGCGAACCAACCTTCTTACAGACGAACAAGACAGGTGCTCCCCACAGAGACACACTCAGCTTGATAAACCCCTTGAATAGCAACTCCTGCAACTGAGTCTTAAGCTCTCGCAATTTCTGGCGCCATGCGATAAGGAAGCTTCGACACAAGACTAGAACCAGCGATTAGATCGATCAAGAACTCTACTTCCCTGTGAGGTGGCAAATCAGGCAAATCGTCAGGGAAAACGTCGGGATATTCACACACCACAGAAATGTTGTGAACACCCAACTCAGGAGAAGTGGAGGTAACTATACTAGCTAGATACCCCACGCAACCCCTGACCAAAGACTTATAAGCCTTCATAGCTGAAATGACAAGCTTAGGCTCACCCTGACACCTACCTTGCACAAAGAAAGACCCATCCCTAGGAGACCCAAAATAAACTCTCCTCCGAGCACAGTCGATCAAAGCGGACTACTGTGCCAACCAATCCATGCTGAGTATCACATCGTACTCCTGCATGCCCATCATGATCAGGCTGGCGTCGAATTCTGCCATTCAACATCAAGTCGATAGACCGCAGATACCTCCATGCCAAACTGTGCTCCCCCAATGGCGTCACCACGCTAAGATGAAAGCCCAGTCTAGCTGGTCTCTCTCCCAACTCTGCCGCGAAAGATTCAGAGATAAAAGAGAAAGAACTCCCTGTGTCAAACAACACTTTGGCCATCTAGCTAGCCACAATAAAATGAACCTGATGGCCAAACAAAACAATAACACACATCTATACAATTAGGCAGATGTCCAGATTACAAGGAGATTACAACAAAGCTCAGAGGGTTACAGAATCAATTATTCATCCTTACCATTAACAACATCTCCCGAAGACCCAACGCCTAGGGCTACAATGGTGAACACTCATCCCTTAGTCAGCTGCTGCGGTGTGCTTCCTGCCTTCTTAGGCGATTCTGGACAAGATCTCTGAAGGTGTCCTGCCTTTCCACAATTATAGCAAACCACTGGAGCTGAGGTCTACCTAGGTTGGGGACAAAATGCAGCGATGTGGCCCACCTGACCACAGTTGAAGCACTAGTTCCCACTAGGAACACTGGACCTTGTCTGACTGAGGCCAGATCTGCTACCCCCAGCAAAACTCCGCCAGCCCGCAAAGGAAAGACTGGACCTCGCCTTCTGCTTCTTCTTAGGACTACTCGAACTACCAACACTTGGAGGACTAGAGAAAGACAACCGGGAGGTAAAAGAAGACTTACCCTTCCACTTGGGATGACTCTCCAAAAACTCTTGGTGCTCCGCCTTGAAGCGGTAAGCCATCCCAACCATGTCCTCCATAGTCTAGCACCTATAGCCAATCACCTTCACCCGTAGCCCTGGGTTCAAGCCGTCCAAAAACCTCTATGCCCGCTCCTCCTCAAACTCATATGCAGGAGCAAAGCGTTCCAGCAGGGCGAACTCAGTCTCATACTCCAGCACCGACATCGTGCCTTGCCCCAGACTTTGGAAATCTCAACGAAGCTGCTCCTTCACATGAGTAGGAAAATACTTGTCATAGATGGCTGCCTTGAAATCCTTCCATTAGATGCTAATAGTGACTGAGTCCGGGAACTTCAACCGTCTCATAGACTTCCACCACCTATCTACCTCACCATCCAGCAAGTAGGTCGCTAGCCGCACCCAATGCTCCTCTGGACACGCCATGCTCTCCAACATCTTTACCACCTTCTCCAACCAGGCCTTGCTCTCCTCAACACTGACCTTGCCCTTGAACGACGGCGGACGAAGCTTTGTGAACTGGTTCAGCCACGGGTCACCCGACGGCTCACTAGCACTACTCTTGCTGAACGTGAGAGAGATCCTGTGTGCCAAACTCCTCAATTCCGCACGAATCGCCTTCCATCCGCCTACGTCCTCTAGAGGCTCGGTCTCCTCGATAGGGGCCTTGCCCTTACGACTACGAGGAGGCATCCTGCTGGAGAAAGGTAAAGTACCTGCACCATAAACAAAGCAACATCTAGAAAACCATGGCGAAAAATCAGGTGCAGACTCTGCCATGCATGCGAAACCTATGGAGTCTCTAGACCAAACACCCTAGGTGTAGTGCAACCTAGTGAACCTGGATCTCTGATACCAAAACTGTCACACACCTCATTTTCCACAATAATTTAAAAAATTTAAATTACGAAAAAATTAAAGTCAAATAGTAAATATCTAACTACTAGGAACCTGTGTGTGCGGCTAGGAGACCCCAGAATATATGCACTACACTAACCCTCCGCATGCCTGCACCTGCCAACCAAAAACACAAGGAAAAATGTATGAGTGACAAAAGTCACCCAATACGTACCCCAAGAAAACCACGTAAAACAAAATATAATCAATTTTCCTTTTAAATTCATTTCGCAAACCATTTTCTCAAAACCTCACAAAACAGGCCCACACCGGCCAAAACCACAACCGGGGCTCTACTAGCCTAAAGCCACAAGCAAAGGCCCTTAATGGCCAAAACCAGACACAGCAAGTTGGGAAGCCCGGCACCAAGCAACCTAACTCTAGCTACACGCAATCCGCTGAGGAGCAACCACAGCATTCTACACTGCCACGGTGACGGCCACCCTGTGCAAGAGCGTTCACCGTCTCGTGATTCTCCCTCTCTAGAGAACCCTCAAAAGCCAATCCCTCCCTAGGAAGGCTGTCCTGTCTCTTAGGATGCTACCAGTTATGGGGCACATGTTCCACCAGCACTAGCCACCATAGTGTCTGCCTCCTCACGGCATCTTCCACACACGATGCTCAAGAGGGAGTGTCATACCTCCACACCCGACGACACTTGAGCCTCAGTGCTCACAGCGACAATAGGAGTATCATACCTCCCCGTCATGCCACAAGACACCTCAACCCGTAGACCACAACCCTAGCCTTGAGGCGATGTCAAAAAGTCTCATTCCTTCAAGACCCGACGCCCCTCAGCCTCAGGTATCTCGACCCCCGACCTCAACTAGGGAGTCGTGCCCGACCACCCGAGAATGTCATCACATTCCCTCGTCCCAACGACATGGTCCCATACTGTCTCGGCCCGTACACAGAAATCAAGGAAAACATTTTCCAAAATAGGTCAACTATTTCCTTGAAATCCATTTCCAAAATCATTTTCATATCTTTGAAAATTCTTCTAAAACCTCGGCAAAATGGTGCATCAGGGGTCCCAGGAGACCACCACTGACGACCCACAGTCCCTCTCAATGGGACAAGACACAACAATCCAAAAAACCCTCGAAAAACACATTTTATAAACTTATTTGGGCCTGGAATCGGCATGTCGAAAAATAGGTCCGGTATGCCAAAAATCCCTGGTTCGGTAGACCGATCTGGATCGGTCGACAGAATCAGGTCATTGGTCAACACTCAGGCTAAAATTGATATACCGAAACTGGTTCGGTCGACCGAAATCTCCTGATTTTGGTGACCATCCAAAATCAGATAACCGAATTTCGACTAGAGGACCTAATCCGACAAAAAAACGGCATACCGAAATAGTTTGGTATGTCGAATTCTGCGAAAAACAGAAAACAGTCCAAACCCTACAATCCAAAATTGCCACAAATGAGACCTCCGATCGGACCACCTAAACAAACACCAAAAATCATGCATAAAACATAAGATGTAGACCTTCTAGTCTACTCCAAATCCCAAGAAACAAAACTAAAATTCATTCACCATGCATCAAGATATAAAATCACAAAAACAGAAGGGTCAAAACGACCCAAAACACACCAACTGCCATAAATATCCATAAATTCTCATAAAATCACAATAAATTCTAGGAATGTAAATTTACCTAGATTGCATGCAACCCTATCAATTTCTACCATTTTCATGCTCTCTATTACATGAGGTGGAGGTGCGTACCTGAGAATGCGCTCCAGCGATCTCCTACCGACTCCGGCAAACTCTGACACAACCATGGCCACGGGAGCACTCCACGCAAGCTCCACACACCACCACGAGCTGCCGCACACTGTCGTCGGCCCTCGAGCACACCTAGCAAAGAGGAGGTCGCAGGAAAGAGAGAAACAGGGGAGGGAGAGTGAGAGAGAAAGAAAGAGAGAAAAAGAGAGAGACGGGGGAGAGGGGAGGTGAGTGGAGGGAGAGAGAATGAGTGGAATAAGATGAGGAAGGAGGTGTGCTCAGGACGGAGAGAAGTGTGGAGAAGAGAGGAGGCTTGGGTAGTGCATGGCGGAGGCCTCCAGCTTAAAAAGCCTTACAGAAGGAGTAGGTAGCTGCATGCATGACAACCTGTCAGCCACGTGCACACCAACACTCCCTCAACTACCAACCTCGCCAGCCACCGCACACACCCAACCACCCACCACAACCACGAGGCAAACTACCAACCTCAACCACCGGCCCACGAACGCGGGCCCCACACAGACCCCACACCTGGACCCCACACTCATAATGCCACAATGCACAATGCCAACCACGCACAGGGGCACGCAAAAAGAAGCCGGCCCACGAGGCCCAAGCCTAAAAGCACAAAACCACACAACGGGCCTCAGAACAGTAACACCCGTCTAGGAATAAAATTCATAAAATGTAAATGATTACAAAATGAATTTTATGGGTATTACATTAGGACTTACCGACTGAGTATATGGCAAGTTTCGGACTTATCTAATGATGAATGGTAAGCTTTGGACTTGCCAACCAAGGAATGGAAAGTTTCGAACTTAGTGACTGATGATATGGCAAGTTTCAGAAATACTGACAGAGGATATTGCAAGTTTAGGACTTATTGATCGAGGATATGGAAAGTTTCAGACTTATCAGTTGAGTAAATGACAAGTTTTGGTCTTAAGAAAGGGGAGAATAGACAAGATATCAAGCTTGTCGGGTAGACAAAAGAAAGGGGAGAGATGACAAGTTATCGGACTTACTAAGTTGACAAAAGAAAAGGGAGAGCTGACAAGTTATCTGGCTCGACAAGTCAACAAAAGAAAGGCGAGAACATACAAGATATCAGACTTGTCGGGCCAACAAAAGAAAGGAGAGAGCTGACAAGATATCAGACTTGTCAGGCCGACAAAAGTAAGGGGAGAGCTGATAAGATATCAGACTTGTCGGCCCGACAAAAGAAAGAGGAGAGCAGACAAGATATTAGACTTGTTGAGCCGACAAAAGAAAGGTGAGAGCTGACAAGTTATTGGACTTGTCAGGTTGACAAAAGAAAGGAGATAGCAAACAAATTATAGGACTAGTCGAGTAAACAAAAGAATGGAGAGAGCTGACAAGATATCAGAATTGTAGGACTGACAAAAGAATGGAGAGAGCTAACAAGATATCGAACTTGTCAGGCTGACAAAAGAATGGGGAAAGCTAACAAGATATCGAACTTGTCAGGCCAACAAAAGAAAAGGGAGAGCAGACAAGCTATCGAACTTGTCAGGGCGACAAAAGAAAAAAGAGATCTGACAAGATATTGGACATATCAGGTCGATAAAAGAAAGAATAGAGCTAACAAGTTGTCTAACTTGTCGGGTTGAGAAAAGAAAGGAGAGAGCAGACAAGTTATCAAACTTGTTAGGTTGACAAAAGAACTGGGAGAGCTGACAAGATATCGAACTTATTGGGTTCACAAAAAAAAAGGGAAGAGCTGACAAGTTATCGGACTTGTCAAGTTGACAAAAGAAAAAGGAGAGCTTAAAAGTTATCGGACTTGTCAGATTGAGAAAAGAAAGGGAAGAGCTGATCAGTTATCATACTTGTCGAGTTGACAATAAAAAGGGGAGAGCTTAGAAGCTATCGGACTTATCGAGCCAATAAAACAAAGGAGAGAGCTGACAAATTATCGGACTTGTTAGGTCGACAAAAGAAAGGAGATAGCTGACAAAATATTAGACTTGTTGGGCCAACAAAAGAAAGGAGAGGGCTAACATATTATCGAACTTGTCAAGTCAACAAAAGATAGGAGAGTCCTGAGAAGCTATTCAACTTGTCGGATAGACTAATAAAAGGGGAGAGCTAACAAGATATCGGACTTGTCGTGCCAACAAAATAAAAGGGAGAGCTAACAAGTAATCGGACTTGTTGAGCAGAGAAAAGAAAGGAAAGAGCTGACAAGTTATCAGACTTATTAGGCCGACAAAAGAAAAGAAAGAGTTGCAAGATATCAGACTTGTCGGGTTGACAAAATAAAGGGGAGAGCAGACAAAATATCGAAACTATTGGGCCAACAAAAGAAAGGAGAGTGCTAACAAGTAGTTGAATTTTTGGTACACCGAACTTGGAATTTGGTCTACCTATTTTGCCCTGGCCCTGATATATATACAATGTGATTATAAAGTGGAAAGGAAAGGTTTTAAATGGACCTTTAGCATGTGTTAATGATGTTTTCCCCATGTAAATGACATGGAGGAGTATGGAACCCAAATAAGTAGATTTGGGCTTGGTTTTGGGTTTTGATCCCATAAATAAATAAAATGGTTTTGAAAAGAAAAGCTTAAAGAGTTTTGGAAATGAAACACTAATAATGTGTTAAGGAACCACGGGGGTTGGTGTCGACAACGTGGTTGGAGTATGAGGCTCCAATGAAACCAGTTGCCAGACACGACTGTGGTTGCCAAACTTGAGACGGTGTAGGCTGAGCTTGGGTCGTTGAACCTAGTTGTTCGGGTCACCGAGCTCGTGACAGTGTAGGCTGAGCCTAGGTTATTGAACCTAGTTGTTCGGGTCACCGACGGTGTAGGCTGAGCCTGGGTTGTTGTACTTAGTTGTTCGGGTCACCGATGGGGCGTCAGACAAAGACGTATCCCCGTGTATATATGAAAAAGAAATTGAGGCTGGTTGGCCGAAGCGGTGGCATCCTGCACGGGGAATTTCACTACGACAGTGCAGGGAGGTAGGAGAAATGATGTCCTCGCCTACTACTTGTGTGCCTGGTTACCCCTGGTCAAGGTAACATCAGTAAAGAAAAGTGGAAATGTAAATTGAAAAGAAATGTGGTTTGTCTGGTATTGGACTTATGAATGGTCCTAGAATCCTAGAAAGGAATAAGAATTATGGTTTTAACCAGTTACCAGCCAATGTTTGAGGTTTTGATTTGAGCCCTGCGACGCATTGTGTTTTAGGCTGTCTGGTCAGAAATATGAATTTTGAAAGTAATTCGATTTTGGGAAGAAATCCCAAGTACTGAAAAAGGACATGTTTTGGAAAATAATTTCCAGATATTTTTAAAGGAAACGAAAAATGTGAGTTTCTGAAAAAGAACGTGTTTTGGAATGAATTTCCAAATATTTAAAAAAAAGAAAGATGGGTTTTGAAAAGTGTTTGGACTTGGGCTCAAGATCCCAAGTGATTTCAAACAGAATAAAAGTGAATTAGGTTTCAAAAAGGAAAAGTGGATCTTTTTAAAAGAAAATTAGACTTTGAAAAATTAAAAAGTTGAGTTTTATCAGTTTATAGAGATTTTTGTGGTTCTATGTGTTTAGGGCGCGTACTGGGTGACTTAGATGTCACTCACGCGTGCTTGTTTTTTTTCCAGTGCGGTTCGGTGCAGTCGAGTCCCGATGCAAAAGTCGAAATTTCTAGCCGCACATTGGGATCCTGAAGGTGAGCCTTAGTTATAGTTATTTAATATTTCTGTAATTAGTGTAATTATGCTTATGATACTGTGTTTTAGTAGCGTACCTAGGATCGGGGCGTTACAAGAGCTGACAAGTTATCGGACTTGTCAAGCTGACAATAGAAAGGGGGGAGCTGACATGATATCGAACTTGTCGAGTCGACTAAAGAAACAAGAGAGTTGACAAGTTATCAGACATGTTGGGTGGAGAAAAGAAAGGGGCGAGTTAAAAAGTTATAAGACTTTTTGGACTGACAAAAGAAAGGAGAGAGCTGACAAGTTATCGGACTTGTCAAGCTGACAAAAGAAAGGGGAGAGCCGACAACTTATCAGACTTGTCAGGTGGACTAAAGAAAGGGAGGAGCTGACAAGATATCAAACTTGTTGGGTTGACTAAAGAATAGGGAGAGCTGACTAGTTATCGAATTTATTGGGCGGAGAAAAGAAAGGCAAGAGCTAACAAGTTATCGGACTTTTCGGGTTGACAAAAGAAAGGGGAGAGTTGATAAGTTGTTGAACTTGTCGGGCCAACAAAAGAATGGACAGAGCTGACAAGTTATTGGACTTGTCAAGTCAACAAATGAAAGAGGAGAGCTAACAAGTAATCAGACATGTCAGGTCGACAAAAGAATGGAGAGCTGACAAGATATCGGACTTGTTAGGCCAACAAAAAAAAGAGAAAGTCGATAAGTTATCGAACTTGTTGGGCTAACAAAAGAAAGGGGAGAGCCAACATGTAATCAAATTTGTCGAGCAAACAAAAGAAAGGGAAGAGCTGATAAGTTATTATATTTGTCGAACCAACAAAGGAAAGGGGAGAGATGACAATATATTTGATTAGTCAGGTCGATAAAAGAAAGGGGTGAGTTGACATGTTATCGGACTTGTTGGGAAAACAAAAAAGAGGGAGAGCCAACAAGATATTGGACTTGTCAAGCTCCAAAGGAAGGAGAGAGCTGACAAAGTATTGGACTTATTGGGTCGACAAAAGAAAGGAGAGAGCTGACAAGTTATCTGACTTGTAGGACAGACACAAGAAAGGAGTGAACATAGAAGATATCAGACTTGTTGAGCTACAAAAGAAAGGAGAGAGCACACAAGATATTAGACGTGTCAGGCTGACAAAAGAAAGGGCAGAGCTAACATGATATCAGACTTGTCGAGTCGAGAAAAGAAAGGGGAGAGCTGATAATTTATCAGACTTGTCTGATTGACAAAAGAAAAGGGAGAGCTGACAAGATATCAAACATGTCTGATCGGCAAAAGAAATGAGGGAGCTGACAAGTTATCGAACTTGTCGGGTCGACAAAAGAAAGGAGAGAGCAGACAATGTATCTAACTTGTCAGGTAGACAAAAAAAGGAAATAGCTAACAAGATATCGAACTTCTTGGGTCGACAAAAGAAAGGGGAGAGATGACAAGCTATCGGACGTGTCGGGCCGACAAAAGAATGGATAGAGCTGAAAAGTTGTTGGACTTGTCAGGCAAACATAAGAAAGGAGAGAGTAGGTATGATATCAGACTTGTTGGGCCAACAAAAGAAAGGAGAGAGCTAACAATTTATCGAACTTACCAGTCGAGCAATGACATTTGGTTGATGTCATCCAGACAGTTGACGATGTCACCTAGAAAGTTTGGGGTATCAACGTAAAGAAAGGGAGGCATGACAAGATCACTGAATTGTCGACCAAAGAATGAGGTAAGTTTCGAACTTACTGAACGAAGGGATAAAGGATGTCGTAAGTTTGGGACTAATTGACCGAAAGGGAAAGAAAATGGTAAGTTTCAAACTCATCGACTAAAAGGAAAAGGAAATGGAAAAGATAAGTTTCAGACTTACCGACTAAAAGGAAAAGGAAAAATGGTGAGTTTCAAACTCACTGGCAAAAAGGAAAAGAGAAAATGGTGAGATTATTTTGAACTCATCGTCTAAGGATATGAAAAGTTTCGGACTTAATGACCAAGGAATGGCAAGTTTCAGACTTACCGATCGAAGACGTGCAAGTTTTGAACATATCGACTGAGGACATCGAAAGTTTCGGACTTATTGACTGAGGTTATGGCAAGTTTCAAACTTACTAACTAAGAAATTAGTAAGTTTTGGTCTTATCAACTGAGAAAATGGTAAGTTTCAGACTTGCCGACTGATGATATGGCAAGTTTTGAACTTATCGGCCGAGGAAATGGCAAGCTTCAAACTTATCGATAGAAGAAATGGTAAGTTTCAGACTTATCGACTAAAGATATGGCAAGTTTTAGACTTACCAACCAAGGAATGACAAGTTTCAAACTTATCAATAAAGGAATGGCAAGCTTTGAACATACCAACCAAAGAATGACAAGTTTCGAACTTACCAATCGAGAATATATCATGTTTCAGACTTACCGACATAGGATGTGGTAACTTTCGAACTTGCCAACTGAGTAAATCATAAGTTTCGGACATACCGACCGAGGATATGGCAAGTTTGGGACTTACCGATCGAGGATATGGCAAGTTTCAGACTTACCAAACAAGGAACGGTAAGCTTTGGACTTACCAACCAAGGAATGGAAAATTTTGGACTTACCAACTAAAGATATGGCAAGTTTAGAACTTATCGATCGAGGATATGGAAAGTTTTGGACTTACTAGCTGAGTAAATGACAAGTTTTGGTCTTAAGAAAGGATAGAATAGACAAGATATCGGACTTGTCGGGCCAACAAAAGAAAGGAGAGAGATGACAAGTTATCGGACTTGCTGGGCCGACAAAAGAAAAGGGAGAGCTGACAAGTTATCTAACTCATCAAGTCGACAGAAGAAAGGAGAGAACATACAAGATATCGGACTTGTCGGGCCAACAAAAGAAAGAGGAGAGCTGACAAGATATCAAACTTATTAGGCCGACAAAAGAAAGAGGAGAGCTGACAAGATATCAGACTTATTAGCCTGACAAAGAAAGGGGAGAGCTGACAAGTTATCAGACTTGTCAGATTGACAAAAGAAAAGGGAGAGTAGATAATACATCAGACTTGTCGAGCCAAAAAAAGAAAAGAGTGAGCTGACAAGTTATCAGACTTGTCGAACTGACAAAACAAAGGAGACAGCAGACAAATTATAGGACTGGTCGGGTAAACAAAAGAATGGAGAGAGCTGACAAGATATCAGAATTGTAGGGCTGAAAAAAGAAAGGGGAGAGCTGACAAGATATCAGACTTATCAGGCCGACAAAAGAAATGAGAGAACTAACAAGTTATCGGACTTGTCAGCCCAACAAAAGAAAGGAGGGACTTGTCAGGATGACAAAAGAAAGGAGAGAGCTGATATCGGACATATTGGGCCGACAAAAGAAAAGGAGAAATAATAAGTTGTTCGACTTGTCAGGCTGAGAAAAAAAGGAGAGAGTAGACAAGGTATCAGACTTGTCAGGCTGACAAAAGAACGGGGAGAGCTAACAAGATATCAAATTTTTCAGGTCCACAAAAGAAAGGAGAGAGCTGACAAGTTATCGGACTTATCAGATTGACAAAAGAAAGGAGTGAGCTTAAAAGTTATCAGACTTGTCGGATTAAGAAAAGAAAGGAGAGAGCTGACAAGTTATTAGACTTGTCGATATGACAAAAGAAAGGGGAGAGCTTAGAAGCTATTGGACTTATCAAGCCGATAAAAGAAAGGAGAGAGCTGACAAATTATCGGACTTATTTGGTTGACAAAAGAAAGGAGAGAGCTGACAAAATATCAGACTTGTTGGCCAAACAAAAGAAAGGAGAAAGTAGACAAGTTATCGGACTTGTCAGGCCGACCAAAGAAAGGAGAGAGCTGACAAGTTAATGGACTTGTCGGGCTGACTAATAAAAGGGAAGTGCTGACAAGATATCGAACTTGTCGAGCTGACAAAAGAAAGGAGAGAGCTAACAAGTAATCGGACTTGTTGGGTGGAGAAAAGAAAGGAAAAGGCTACAAGTCATCGGACTTGTCAGGCTGACAAAAGAAAGGAGAGAGTTGTATGATATCAGACTTATCAGGTTGACAAAATAAAGGAGAGAGTAGACAAGATATTGGACTTGTTGGGCCAACAAAAGAAAGGAGAGAACTGACAAGTAGTTGGACTTGACGGACCTACAAAAGAAAGGAGAGAGCTAACAAGTTATCAAACTTATTGGGTCGACAAAATAAAAGGGGCAGCAGATAAGTTATCAGAATTTTTGGGCCCACAAAACAAAGAGGAGAGCTGACAAATTATCGAACTTGTCTGACTGACAAAGGAATGGAGAGAATTGAAAAGTTATCGGACTTGTCGGGTTGACAAAAGAAAGTGGGGAGCTGATAAGTTATCAAACTTGTCGGGTCGACTAAAGAAAGGGGAGAGTTGATTAGTTATCGGACTTGTTGGGTAGAGAAAAGAAAGGGGATAGCTAACAAGTTATCAGACTTTTCGGGTTGACAAAAGAAAGGAGAGAGTTGACAAGTTATTGAACTTGTCGGGCTGACAAAAGAAAGGGCAGATTTGACAAGTTATTGGACTTGTCTGGCCGACAAATGAAAGGGGAGAGCTAACAAAATATTGAACTTGTCAAGCCGACAAAAGAAAGGAGAGAGCTGACAAGATATCAGACTTGTTAGGTCAACAAAAAAAAGGAGAAAGCCAACAAGTTATCAAACTTGTCAAGCTAACAAAAGAAAGGGGAGAGTCAACATGTAATCAAATTTATCGAGTCGACAAAAGAAAGAGGAGAGCTAACAACTTATCGGATTTGTTGGGTCAACAAAAGAATGGGGTGAGGTGACAAGATATCAGACTAGTCAGATTGACAAAAGAAATGGATGAGTTGACAAGTTATCGGACTTGTCGAGCCAACAAAATACAGGAGAGAGTTGACAAGTTATCGAACTTGTTAGGCCAACTAAAGAAAGGTGAGAGCTAACAAGTTATCAGACTTGTCTGGCCCACAAAAGAAAAGGGAGAGTTGACAAGATATTAGACTTATTGGGCTCCAAAAGGAAGGGGAGTGTTGACATGATATTAGACTTATTGGGTCAACAAAAGAAAGCGGAGAGCTGACAAGTTATTTGACTTGTCGAAATGACAAAAGAAAGAAGAGAACTTAGAAGATATCGGACTTGTCGAGCCAACGAAAGAAAAGGGAGAGCAAACAAGATATCAGATTTGACGGGCCAACAAAAGAAAGGGTAAAGCTAACATGATATCAGACTTGTCGAACTGAGAAAAGAACGGAGAATGCTGACAAGTTATCGGACTTGTCAGATTGACAAATGAAAAGGGAGAGCTAACAAGATATCAAACATGTTTGATCGATAAAAAAAAGGAGAGAGCTGACAAATTATCGAACTTGTCGTGTCGACAAAAGAAAGGAGAGAGCAGACAAATACAAATTATCTAACTTGTCGGGTAGACAAAACAAAAAGAGAGAGCTGACAAGATATCAGACTTATTAGGTCAACAAATGACTGAGGAGAGCTGACAAGTTATCGGACTTGTCAGGCCGACAAAAGAAAGGATAGAGCTGACAAGTTGTTGGACTTGTTGGGTTGACAGAAGAAATGGGAGAGTAGACAAGATATTGGACTTGTTGGGCCAACAAAAGAAAAGGGAGAGCTGACAAGTTATCCGACCTATCGGGCTTACGAAAGAAAGGGAAGAGCTAACAAGTTATTAGACTTGTCAAGCCAACAAAAGAAAAGGGAGAGCTGACAACTTATTAGACTTATTGGGCCAACAAAAGAAAGGGAGAGCTAACTAGTTATCGACTTGTCAAGCCGAAATAGGAAAAGGGAGAGCTGACAAGATATCAAACTTTTTAGGCTACCAAAAGAAAGGAAAGAGCTTACAAGTTATCGAACTTGTCAGATCGAGAAAAGAAAAGGGAGAGTTGACAAGTTATCAGACTTGTCGGGCTGACAAAAGAAAGGAGAGAGCTAACAAGATAATGAACTTGTTGGGCTAACAAAAGAAAGGAGAGAGCTAACAAATTATCGAACTTGTCAGGTTGACAAAAGATTAGAAAGAGCTAACAAGATATTAAACTTGTTAGGCCAACAAAAGAAAGGGAACAACTAATAAGATATCGGACTTATTGGGTCAACAAAAGTAAGGGAAGAGCTAACAAGTTATCAGACTTCTCAGGTCGACAATAGAAATGGGAGAGCTGACAAGTTACAGACTTGTTGGCCCGACAAAATAAACGGTAGAGCTGACAAGATATCGAACTTATTGGGCCAATTAATGAAATGGGAGAGCTGACAAGTTATCAGACTTGTTGGGTGGAGAAAAGAAACGGGAGAGCTGACAAACTACCGAACTTTTCGAGCTGACAAATGAAAGGGGAGAGCTGAAAAGATATCAAACTTGTCGAACCGACAAAAGAAAGGACAGAGCTGACACGTTATTTGACTTGTCGGGCCGACAAAAGAAAAAGGAGAGCTAACAAGATATCAGACTTGTCGAGCTGACGAAAGAAAGGAGAGTGCTAACAAGATATCGAACTTATTTGGCCAACAAAAGAAAGAGAAAAGTCAACAAGTTATCGAACTTGTTAGGCTAACAAAAGAAAGGAGAGAGCAGACAAGTTATCGAATTTGTCGGGCTAATAAAAGAAAGGTGAGAGGTGACAAGATATCAAACTTGTCGGGTCGACAAAAGAATGGAGTGAGCTAACTAGTTATCAGACTTGTCTGGTCAACACAAGAAAGGGGAGAACTGACAAGTTATTAGACTTGTCAGGCGGACTAAAGAAATGTGAGAGTTGACAAGTTATCAGACTTGTCGAGCCGATAAAAGAAAAGGAGGAGCTAGTAAGATATCGGACTTGTCGAATCTACAAATGGAAGGGGTGAGCTGACAAGATATCAGACTTATTAGGCCGACAAAAGGAAAGAGAAAACTGACAAGTTATCAGACTTGTTGGGCCAAGAAAAAACGAGGATAACTGCAAGTTATCAAAGTTGTTGCATCGAGAAAAGAAGGGAGAGGAGGGTCCCACCTTTCCAGATGGCTAGGGTTCCTACCTTTGAAGAATTCTAGTCGAGGATTGCTGCCTTAGTTGCTCTACTATGCTAGATTTGGTTCTTCTCTAGAGATTCACTTGTGCTTCTGGCAAACTATGGGATATAATTGTAATTTTTCCGATTGAAGGGGCTAAATCTACAGAAGACTAACCATGTATTTTCTGTGTCAACCCCGAACATGATTGAAGGTGTGGGGCCATTCTACGGGTAATTCGGGTACAAATATAATTTTACAGAAAGTTAGGGACATTACTGTAAATTTTGTTGTTAACTTTTTCCCCAATGGTATCTGTAACCCTGCAGTGTTGAGAGAGCGTCCTCGTACTCCAAGATGATGTTTGTGAAATCCAAGAAATTATGTTTGGCAAGTGTTAGTGACTTATATGTAGTTTTGAAACATATATGGTCTTTTTGCAATTTTACCAAGAGCTATTTCTTTTCTAGTCTGTTGATATTTGTCCAATGCTGGAGTCTTGACCAAGTGTCATAAAGTATCTTCTATGCCTTTGGAAGGTTTATGCTGCAATTTCGCAGGTGAATAAAAAGTTCAAGGACCTTTTGCAAATTTGTAGATTTCATTACGCCAATGGATTTCCCGAGGTGCCTATGCTCAAGTAGGATGCCTGGGGGTTGATCTGTACTTGTCAAAGCCGCTACTTGAAGCTCTTCTTGTCAAGTGGATCAATTTCTTTCCTTCTGATAGTACTAGGGATCTATGTGAAATTTTGCAAAACTTTTAAAAGATTCTGCAAAGCTATCTTTCGAGACTGATTCTCGCGATATTTTCTAATGTGAAGTACTTTTTGGGAGTCCTGGAGACACTGATCTAGCTTTGTGGATCTTTCGAGGTGATTTTGCAATTTTCCTGGGAAAGTTGTGCTTCAGTCCAAAAAATATGCAGAGGTTGCCTGGTGTGCTGAATAATTTTCAAAAAAATTATAGTTGCAATCTGGTACTTGGCAGATGGTCTCATTCATGGGATTTTGGAAAATAATCTCCATTTGCCTTGATTTACATAAGTTATGAAACATGGAATGAAGGCGCCGCCCCCCCCTTGATTTACATAAGTCCATTTGCCTTCTCATCTTCTTCTCCTCCTCTTCCACAGCTGGACCACGACTAGGGCTTGGGCAGATGACAAGGCTTGGCGTGGATGAGGTGAGTAGAGACGTTTCCCTGTACGAGAGTAATGCGTGCTTTCGGCATCGGAGAAGGTGAAGTCGGCGATGACTCACTATGACGATGGTACGCCCCTCCCGTCCTCGGTTTTATTCATTTTCTTTTCTTCCCCTGGGCTTGGTTCCTCTTCCCCATGCCGCCAGGTGCCGTCAGTTACTCCTCCGTGACCGGTGTAGTCGTCCATTCAGTGGGGTGGCTGCTCGACGTCGTGGTTGGCTAGAGGAGGGTGTTCTGCGGGCCATCAGCCGGTGGGCCATGGCCTAGATGGCGGCAGGTTGGCTAGTTGCTGGCCGGCTATGCCCTGCTAGGGCCATGGATGAGGTTGTGGCCTCTCTTTAAATGCCCACACAGACTCTCCTTTTTTGTTGTAAAAAAAATTCAGATATTACACTACCTGCTCGATCACAAAAAATGCCATAAGAACTCAATGAATTTTGTAAAACAAAAATGTTGTTTGTTTAACTCTGGCTCTGTATGATTTGACTAGATTCCTGACTTGGCCTGAAAATACCACTGAATTTATACAATATTGTGTAACTAGGCTACCATTTGGTGATTTTGATTTTTCTATGTTTTTGTTTGCTTGAATATGTTTGATTCTGAATTGATGATCTAACTCTAGCCTTTTACTGTCAAAAAGTAACAAAACCTGGCTTTCAACGTGACCTAGAATGCAACTTGTCATTTTCTTATAAAAAACCCTGCTTGGTTTAACAAAAATGCCTGCTTATTATGGAGTTAAATATTCTACCCTGAAAATACTCAGTATTGTGGCAAAACCCTGTCCTAGGAAAGGATTAACGAATTCTTATGATTATTGCAGTCTTTTATGTTATACTGCCTTGCTTAAATCCAGCTAATCGAAACCTTCCTATTTGTAGTCTCATCCGGAGTATGAGGCCCCTGAGGCTAGCGATGCCGCTTTTGGTTCATGGGCCCCGAGCCATGATGCTAGTTCACATGGCTAGAGAGCGACGCCACGACCACAAGCGTCGAGGGCATTGGTCGATAATGCTGAGTCGGATGTGTCCGAGGTGGTAAACATTGAATTTACATTACTCTACCTGACTTTGATGTATCAAATAAGGATTAAACTAATGTTTGACATTTTTCCGGGAGGTCGACCACTTTAGGGGACGCCTACTCAGTGGATCCCACATTTGTGAGGGCGAAAACTTCAAGGTATGTCCTTATTTATAATGATATTCTTTGATTATATAAATGCATCCAATTACTGATTAAGTTTTGCTTTGCTTGACAAGTGGGTGACACGGGTCAAGCAATGTGGTGCCTCTGGGCACCCATGCTCAATCATTTCAGACACCTCCCTGGCTTCTTAAAGGACTTCCCTTTGCACCGCAGCTCGTTTGAAAGCTTGCTACGACTTCGGGCCATCCACGGGCCTTATCAGTTTTTTTGAGCTCTGGTAGAGTGATGGTGTTACGAGATGCACATGTTCCACCTTCTATTTGGTGAGATGGTGCTCCTGCCGAATCACTGGGCAATGTTGACTGGGTTGGGATTCGGTAGGGAGCCTATAGTCGAAAAGGCCACATAAGGCTTTTCCACGGTCCCTCAGCTGCTGAGGTGAAAGCGTCCACCACTGATCTGGTTCTCGTACTACTTTTGCTATGGCTGGTTGCAGGAGTGGACCAAATTTTGGCCAGATCCAGCTCTAGGATCGTGAGAGGCTGGCTACATTCTCCATCACTTCCTCCTTGAACTGCTTGGGCTAATCTTTTGTGACACCTATGGATACTACGTGGCAACCGACTGGTTAATCTACATCGTTGATTTGGATAAGCTAGATCGCTATGACTGGGGTGGCACAAGCTACACCTATCTTCTTTGTGGGCTAAATGACGTGGCTCGAAAGAACGAGCATTCTCATGTCAGGTTGTACTTGCTCCTTACAATAAGTATTTGTAATCTGTTATAAGTGTGCTTGCAGTACTAGTGGATGGAGCACGTGAAGTGGGGTCATTATTTCTTCCGCCTTCGATCAGACCTGCTGCCTCTTCCTTAGCAGTGGTGCGAGCCCGACCAGTAGGTTGGCTTGGGTGTATTCAACTACTAGGCCTATCGCTATCTTCTCGACCTTCTGTCCATTGATGACATAAGTTTGTGCTTCAGTTGTTTCCATTCCTGTTGATAAGTATGATGAATAAGTTTATGCAACCCATTGTTCGAACACTTGTTTGTTTCTATGTTTTAGGTGGACCTATGGTCGTTCGAGCGATACAAGTGGGTTGATTGGGCCCCCTAGTCTCTACTCGAGCACTGTAGCAAAAGCAAATGAAGTTTTGCTACTTCAAAAGGTTTGCATATTACTTGCTTGGATGGGTCTAACACCAGTTCTCCAATGAGTTTTGCATTCCTCGTCCACCTCTTGGCGATATGGTGTCGCAGGCTTCCACCAATGCAATGGCACACTCTGTTACTATTATCGTGCTCACCGAGAGGAGCTATCATACCTTCCGCATAGTAGGGTATGATGAGTACCTTGATTGGTTTGAGCGAGTGGGAAAACCTCATTTGTTTAATGAGGAGTTGCAGGAGGACCAGAGGGAGATGTAATTCTCCGAGGATTGAGCTCAGGTAACTGTTATTTTTTGTGGCTAGACTTGTCTTTCCTTTAATACACAATGTTCTGACATTCTTGCCTATGTCTGGTTGCAGAGGATCTGAGAGGATGCGGCGAGCCAAGGTAGGATCCTCTACCCTGTCAATGTAACTTATAACAATTCCTCTACTATTACCTTATTTCTGACATTTTCACTGTTTTACAGGCACAATGGGAGGCATTCCTGGAGGTACTTCTTTTAACCCAGACTATTCTGTTAAATACTGTTTATTTTCTGAGTTTATAACTGCTTATATGTGTAAAATGCCTATTACTGATCCACTATTGAAATTTCAAGGCATAGGTCCTCAAGTAGAGGTGTCAGTAGGGAGCAGTGGCGAGTTCAGCCTCGAGCTAGAAGAGGTAGACATCTCTGGTGATGAGGATCCAGCTGGCACTTCAAGTTCAGTCCCTGGCCCTTCTTGCGCTTAGGGGGCTTCTACTAGGACCACTAGGCGACTACATCGTAGGACTGACCGTCAGATTGTTCTTACTACATAAATAGGAGAGGCAGGCCAGGAAGAGGAGCTAGGCTTGGAGGAGGATTAGAAACTATCTATAACTGTTGTTTGATTTATGTTCTATTTCAAAAATATTTTTGTAAAACTAAGTATAGTGTATGAATGTTGCTGACTGTTTAACTGCTTTCACGATAAAATTGCATGGCTTGGAAATTGCATGTGTGCTTGTTGTTTATTGGTGTATGATCCATGTGGTTGCTTGCCAAGTTTTGCTTCAACTTGCATATGTGGGGCAAGCAAAGAAAATGGTTTGTTTCCTGCAAAACTATTTGTATTTTCCATGCCCTTGACCCAAACGATCTGTCTGTGCGACTTGTCTATGCTATTAGGACACAATAGTCCCCCACTATGTCAAGCGTCTGTCAGCCTTAGCTGGAGACCATATAAGGGGGGTTGGGCTTTGTTCACCTTGCCATTTTCTTCTGCCCTATATCCTTAAGATCCCAAAGGGCTACTGCACCCTCCTCTTAGCTCCTATAACCTCCAACAACGCTAGCGACGTTGGTTCTCTGTTTCCTACTGATCTCCAACCATGTTAAGAGGTGCTTTGTTGGGCTATGTTGGGCATGCTCCCAGACCTATTCTCTGTTCCTTTATTCACTTTTCCTACCATTTCAATTCATGCTCTCAAAATGTGCCTTCATTTTTTATTTCTTTTGGATAGGGATATCCCACATTGGTGACACTAGCCCACTGCTCTAACACACTATGCTCTTGGATTAGTGGGCTTACTACAAGAGATCGGGAGAGGCTCCAAGTGTGAGGGATCTCCTCTAGGCTCTTGGATATTGGGAATGTTGAAGTTAGTCGATACTTGTTGTTTGACGCTATGCGGTTTTGGAAACTATCATACTACGTCTTCAGATTCGACCAAACTAAGCTGACGTTGACTCTAAAGGAGGTTCAGAGAATCTACGGCATACCTAAATTGCTTGGTCCCCCATATGTTGGGATGGCTATGTCACTATTGTGAGTCAGTTGATCAAGTTGCACACTGTAGATTGTAGATAGAGGATGATCTTATGGAGGTTCCGCCCCCATGCTTCGCCTAGACTACTTTGGTGAGATGATACATAGGCGAGCTAAGTTGGGCGATGATCTGTGGCTTTGAGAATTTGTCACGTGTTTCTTAGGAGAGTTGATATTCTGCCATGGCTAGATGACTATATCGA
This sequence comes from Posidonia australis, assembly GCA_024699735.1. NCBI lineage: Eukaryota > Viridiplantae > Streptophyta > Magnoliopsida > Alismatales > Posidoniaceae > Posidonia > Posidonia australis. Next base: position 32,950 of record JAMKQA010010695.1, read on the forward strand.
TCGAGGTAGCTGAGATCGCACTAGCCGTGCCGACTTGACAGATCGACTTAACTCTCGTTATCTTAGTTGAGACGTATCAGGGCTTCGACCGAATTCTACATCAATGTCGCCATTTCTACGGCTACAAGGCCCTTGTGTAGGTAATATTGTATCAATTCTACTATTATTTGTGTAGTTTTCCCTGCTAATCTGGAACGCTCCGAACCCAGGCACGTTATCTAAATCATAGTATCATAAGCACAATTACACTAATTACAGTAAAATTGAATAACTGTAACTAAGGCTCACCTCCAGGAAACAATGTGCGGCTAGAAGCTTCGACTCCGACACCGGAACTCCACTGCATATGATCTGCACATGAAAACCAAACAAGCACGCATGAGTGACATCTAAGTCACCCAGTACACATCCCAAACACACAAACCACAAAATCTCTCGAAAACTATAAAACTCAGCATTTTTTATTTTATTTTCAAAGCTTGATTTTCTTTTGAAAATCCTCTTTTTTTCTTTTTAAACATCATTCCCTTTTCGTTTTGTTTGAAATCACTTGGGAATTCGATCCCAAATCCAACTATTTTCAAAACATATCTTTCTTTTCTTTTCAAAATGTTTAGAAATTTATTCCAAATCATATTCTCTTTCAGAAACACACATTTTACATTTTCCTTTGAAAACATTTGGAAATCATTTTCCAAACATGTCCTTTTCAATAGTTGGGATTTCTTCCCAAAACCAAAATCACTTTCAAAAACACATATTTCTGACCAGATCCAGCCTCAAACACGATGCTTCTCAGGCTCAAAACCAAAACCTCAAACATTGATTGGTAACTGGTTAAAACCATAATTCTTATTAATTTCTAGGATTCTAGGACCATTCCTAAGTCCAATCCTAGCTAAACCACATTTCTTTTCATTTCTCAAATCATATTCTCTTTCTTATACATTTCCACTTTTCTTTACTGATGTCACCTTGATCAAGGGTAACCAGACACACAAGCAGTAGACGAGGACATCATTTTCCCTACCTCCCTGCACTATCACGGTGAAATTCCCCGTGCGGGATGCCATTGCCCTGGCTGTGACCATGTCAGTGGAACCCTTGCGCGGCTCTCCACCTACCGGGTGCGTGGAAATACACGAGGAGACCCGATACGATCACGACGAAGATGGTGAATCTAGAGGAAGAGACTAGACCTGGAAACACCAAGGGAAGATAAAAAGGATAAGGAAAGGAGTCACCACCTAGTTTTTAATGGAAAGACGAGGAAAACCAAAAACACAAGAAAACTGGGAAGCAAACAAGATGCAGAATGTATGTGTGTGCTCCATGCCTAATGGACAATGCACGAATGAATGCGGGCCAGAGAAAAGGTAAGGATTCTGGTTACGCATGGGGAAGGGGTTAGGCACCCCCATGCGTCAGAGAAAACTCGGTCTTTCTAGGTTTGCTACTTTCAATGGTCTAATGAATGTATGCTTACTTATTCTATATGCTCATGCATGAAGATGACTGAAAAACATGCCAAATCAAAGTAAAGAAATGAAACAAAGGGAAAAGTTAATCCGAGGGTCAAATGTAGGCATTGAGAATGCCTCTTTACTGTACGCCCTTGGGCGATGAGGAAAATCGTGAAAATCGAGAAATTCTCGGAAAGCGTCTCGTAAATCAGCAGAAATTTGGATAAAATCCGAGAAAATCAAAAAGGAGAAAATAATCCTCATTTCGGGACCATGTTGGCTTTGTCAAGCCTTTTACTGTATGCCGTCGGGTGATGGAAAGGCAAAACAAATCTAAAGGCGAAAAAAATGGGGAAAAATCTGAGAAACGACGAGAAAACCAAGCTCGGAACAAGCTAGAAAAGCGTGCGCAAAGCAAGGAAGAAAAGGCAAGAAAACTTGTGCGGAAAGATGTGAAAAAATGTGCAAAATGCATATGTGAGTGTAATAATGAAAATTCAAGGGGGTTTTGTGCAAAAAAACCCAAATTCTGATTAAAACTGATATTCTAAAGCCCAAATCATCAAAAATACATAGGAAAACACATTATATGCAATTATGAAGAAATCTGGGGTCAAATGTGCAAACATGTGCAATCCTAGTCAAAATGAAGTTTCCTAGGGGGTAGAATGCAATTTTATCACTAAAACATGCATTTAAAACAATTCAGTGGAAATTTAGGATAAAATATGCAAGAAAAATGATTCAGGAAAGTTCTAGAAAGTTTCATGGGCAAAACAGTCATTTTAACCCTAAAAACAGGCATTCAGAGTAAAATAAGTGAAGTAAATACTGAGGGTTAAAATGCAATTTACCCCGAGAAAACATGCTTCAGAAACGTTTTCAAAAACTTATGGGGTTGAAGAGTAATTTAACCAACAAAAATAACAACCTGGATGATTTCAGAAGAATATAGGGGCTTTCATGCAATTTTCATAGAAAAATGAACATGCAGAAAGATTTTAAGAAAGTTCAGGGTCTTTTATGCAAAATTCCTGAATAAAATGCATTAAAAGATAACTTGAGGGCATTTGCTGAAGTTTAATGCTTGGAAAACATTATTTTAAATGTTCAGGGGAAAGAATGTAATATTTTCAGTTAAAACTTTATTTAAATGATTTATGAAAAAATGAATGGGGGACCTATTTGTATTAAAAGGACCTATGTGTAATAAAAAAAGGATCTGAATGTAAAGAAAACATAGTTTCAGAAGTTTATTAAAATAAATGTTTTTTATTTCTTTTTTAAAGTAAAGAGGATCGACTATTGTCGGCGATAGGGCTTATCGTCGACGACCGTCGGAGGAGATCATCAAAGGCCATCCCATGGTCTGATCTGAGATCAGACTTCACAGGAGGTAAGAAGAAGAAGAGAGAGGAAGATCCAACGACGTGGTTCGGGTGCTTAACGGTGGGAATGGTCCACCGACCTCCCTCGCCGTCGAGCTCTCCGACGACGGCGACCACTAGAGGCGGAGGCACGGCACTTCTGAGGTCCAGGAAGCTCAGGAAAGCAATGAGGAAGAGTTTCCCCCCTTTCCCAGCAAAAACGGTTGCTCGAGTGGGTTCCTTGATCAAACTCGACGGCGTTCCGGCGACGACAGTTGTAGAGGAGGTCCGGAGCTCGATCCGCGCTGTTGGTGGCTCTGGAAGCTCGGGGGAACGCCGTGGGACATTCCTTGGGTCTTGGAGAAGCGCGATCAGAGGTGGCTCGCGGTCTTCTTCTCTGGCGACAGCGGGGTGCAGCGTCTCCGACGATCTTCTGGTGAGGGTTGAACAGTGGCTTGGAACGGCACGCCAAGGAGCGGTGGAGCAGGAGGGTGGTCCAGGGAGGAGGATGGAATACCTTGGGGGCCAGGGCTGTGCCCTGGACCAGCGGGGGGGGGGGGGGGGGGGGGGG